>NIVC01002684.1:22500-111673 GCA_002269645.1 Macrostomum lignano | reverse complement strand
ACGTAGCACCCATTTGAGTCATCAATATCAATAAACATGCAGCACCCATTTGAGTCATCCATAAACACGCAGCACCATTTGAGTCGCAAATAAACACGCAGCACCATTTGAGTCGCAAATAAACACGCAGCACCCATTTGAGTCATCCTTAAACACGCAGCACCCATTTGAGTCATCCTTAAACACGCAGCACCATTTGAGTCGCAAATAAACGCACAGCACCCATTTAAGTCGCAAATAAACACACAGCACACCTTTGAGTCATCCATAAACACGCAGCACCCATTTGAGTCGCAAATAAACACGCAGCACCCATTTGAGTCATCCATAAACACGCAGCACCCATTTGAGTCGCAAATAAACACGCAGCACCCATTTGAGTCATCCATAAACACACAGCACAGCACACACCATCTGTTTCACCATCACCCCTCCATCAAAGCTCCAGCCTCACGGATCTCATGAAGTTCAGCAGGCTGGGCCCGGCAGTCCACATCTCCTGTCGCGGCGCCTGGCATGACAACCGCTGCGCGCCGAACCACCTGCGAGGTGGTGAGCTGGTTGAGTCCGCTGGCCAGCAGCAGCATGATGCTGTCGAACAGGGTGGCCGCGGCCGTCTGTCGGATGGCCAAAGGGGAGAAGGGAAGGGGCGGCTGTCGGAAATACGGGGTCTTCTAATGCCAGGATTGAGCTGTGTTAGATTTTAAAGCTGTGTGAATGAAGGGTCTGATGCTGTGTGAATGGGAATTCGGAGCTGTGTGAATGAAGAGTCTGCTGCTGTGTGAATGGGAATTCGGAGCTGTGTGAATGAAGAGTCTGCTGCTGTGTGAATGGGAATTCGGAGCTGTGTGAATTAAGAGTCTGATGCTGTGTGAATGAAGGGTCTGATGCTGTGTGAATGGGAATTCGGAGCTGTGTGAATGAAGAGTCTGGTGCTGTGTGAATGGGAATTCGGAGCTGTGTGAATGAAGAGTCTGCTGCTGTGTGAATGGGAATTCGGAGCTGTGTGAATGAAGAGTCTGCTGCTGTGTGAATGGAATTCGGAGAGCTGGTGAATTAAGAGTCTGATGCTGTGTGAATGAAGGGTCTGATGCTATGTGAATGGAATGTGAATGGAATTCGGAGCTGTGTGAATGAAGAGTCTGGTGCTATGTGAATGGGAATTCGGAGCTGTGTGAATGAAGAGTCTGATGCTGTGTGGAATGAAGAGTCTGATGCTGTGTGAATGAAGAGTCTGATGCTGTGTGAATGGGAATTCGGAGCTGTGTGAATGAAGAGTCTGGTGCTGTGTGAATGGGAATTCGGAGCTGTGTGAATTAAGAGTCTGATGCTGTGTGAATGAAGGGTCTGATGCTGTGTGAATGAAGAGTCTGATGCTGTGTGAATGGAATTTGGTGCTGTGTGAATGAAGCAGTCTGATGCTGTGTGAATGAGCCCATGAGCCTCACGGGCAGCATGTTGAACAGCAGGCTGCTGTAGTCCCTCTTCTCCGCTCAGCCCGTAGATTTCGTTTCTCATTTGCTCAACGATGGGGCCGCGGTCGTACTTGGCGTCCGGAGGCACGAAGGCAGCAGAGTCAGCGTGAGAAATTTGAGCGCGCGAATGACTTGAAAGTCGGACAGATCGACGCGGTTCACGTCCTGCGGTTTTGTGGGGGGAAACTCATGACCCGATGAACTCACTCATGACCCGATGAACTCACTCATGACCCATGAACTCACTCATGACACCATGAACTCACTCATGACACCATGAACTCACTCATGACCCCATGAACTCCTCATGACCCCATGAACTCACTCATGACCCCATGAACTCACTCATGACCCCATGAACTCACTCATGACCCCATGAACTCACTCATGACCCCATGAACTCACTCATGACCCCATGAACTCACTCATGACCATATGAACTCACTCATGACCCCATGAACTCACTCATTACCCATGAACTCACTCATTACCCATGAACTCACTCATGATCCTATGAACTCACTCATGATCCCATGAACTCACTCATGACCCCTGAACTCACTCATGATCCATGAACTCACTCATGACCCCATGAACTCACTCATGACCATATGAACTCACTCATGATCCCATGAAATCACTCATGACCCCATGAACTCACTCATGACCCCATGAACTCACTCATGACCCCATGAACTCACTCATGACCCGTGAACTCTTGATCCATAAACTCATGATCCCACGAACTCACTTATGGACCCCATGAACTCGCTAATGACCTGATGATTTTACTCATCAACTCACTCAACAACTCACTCATGAACTCAATCTCTTACTCATTCACTCGTTCAATCTACAACCATTTCGCTTACCCATGCTGTGAAAATGTAGCTATTGTACTCAGAAGTCATGTTCATTTCTTTAGCCTGTAGGTTTTCAGTTGGTAAGTCAAATATTGATGAGTTGGTGCATTTTAATAGGACCTGCTTGTATATTAAGCCATGGACTAAAGGTAAGGGCATTACTCACAATGATCATAAATCGAACCAACTTCTTGACGGGATGTCGACTAGGAATCTGGAAATTCGCGCCGCTCGCAGCTCCTTCATCACGTATTTGTAGGTGCCGGACCGCTTGGCCATTGGCGCACAAGCACGGGCGAGTCAGCTGCGTTTAAAAGACCTTCGAATTTCAGCAGTGCTGCGGTGGGTTCGGCGGGATGCGGGGATCGGATGATTAGTGGGTGAGTGAGTTCATGAGTGAGCTCATGAACGAGATCATGAGTGAGTTAATGAGTGAAGTCGTTAGTGAGGTCAAAAGTAAGTTCATTATTGAGGTCATAAGTGAGGTCATAAGTGAGGTCATAAGTGAGGTCGTTAGTGAGGTCATAAGTGAGGTCGTTATTGAAGTCATGAGTGATGTCATTAGTGAGGTCAAAAGTAAGTTCATTAGTGAGGTCATAAGTGAGGTCATGAGTGAGGTTGTGAGTGAGGTTATGAGTGAGGTCATAAGTGAGGCCATAAGTGAGGTCATGAGTGAGGTCATGAGTGAGGTCGTGAGTGAGGTCATGAGTGAGTTCATAACTTAGGTCATGAGTGAGGTCGTGAGTGAGGTCATAAGTGAGGTCATGAGTGAGGTCATAAGTGAGGTCATGAGTGAGTTCATAACTTAGGTCATGAGTGAGGTCGTGAGTGAGGTCATAAGTGAGGTCATAAGTGAGGTCATAAGTGAGATTATGATCGAGTTTAGTGACCAGCGAGAGCCGCTCACAGTCGGGGTCATCATAGATGACGGCAGTCCTAGTCGCGGGCACCATGGTCTTGATGTAGTCGCTGAGCGCCTGGCTGTAGGTCTCAAAGTGCGGACTGAGATTCACTGTGTAGTGGTTGGGCCTGGGCAGCCGGTAGTTCCAGGTGGTCTCGATGTGCGGCACAGCGAAGTACTCGCACACGGAGCGCACCTGCTCGGAGGCCTGGCCGGAGGTTGGGCCCACAATGGCAACCACGCCGGTCTCCAGCAGGGAGCAAACTGGAGTGCAAGAATGGGGAGCAGTTGGAGTGGCAGTTAGAATAGCAGTTGGAGTGGCAGTTGGAGTGGCAGCTGGAGTAGCAGTTGGAGTTTCGCTCACCTTCAAGGGACGCGTTGAACGAGTCGGAATCGGAGATCCGGCGAATGTCTGGCACTAGCCGGTAGCCGTGCAGGTTTTTGCTGCGGTCAAGCACTCCGTTGGCCACCTCGACTGCCCGCCTGAGCGCGATCTCCAACACAGTGTCGCCCGACTCGAGCACCGCGCCTGAGGTTCCGGGTTGGATGTCTGACAGACAGACAGACAGACAGACACTAAGACAGACAGACAGACAGACAGACATACAGACAGACAAACAGACAGACATACAGACAGACAGACAGACAGACAGACATACAGACAGACAGACAGACAGACATACAGACAGACAGACAGACAGACAGACAGACAGACAGAAAGACAGACAGACAGACAGACAGACAGACAGACAGACAGACAGACACTAAAACAGACAGACAGACAGACAGACATACAGACAGACAGACAGACAGACATACAGACAGACAGATAGACAGACAGACAGACAGACATACAGACAGACAGACAGACAGACAGACAGACAGACAGACAGACAGACAGACAGACAGACAGACAGACAGACACTAAGACAGACAGACAGACAGACACTAAGACAGCAACTCACCCACTCTGAAGACTTTGTCATCTTCAGTTTGAAGGCCGAGTGCAGCCGTCAAGCAGCTGCTGAAGGCAGTCGCCAGGCACAGCAACAGCAGTTCTGCAAGTCGCATCCTCATCAGATACGTGTCGTATGGAGCTGAAAGTTTGAGCGATAACTGGGTCTGCGGCCATTAGAAGCCAGGAAAGAAGATACAAATAATGAAAATAGCGAACTCCTGCAAAACAGGCACAGGTGAGGTTTTGGGAGGCTAATGAACTGACGTGTTTATTTTACCATGCACTTTTCATTATCTCGCTGCTTTCGATGCGATATTCGACATCGAGTTCTGACGGGCGGCACCTGACACGCACTCAGCAGTGTTCCAAGGATTTATGCGGCCGCTCCCGTCCATCATCTGGACATGGCATGCGGCTTTATCCTCTGGAATTATCCTCTCTCTCACATCTGCCCCAGCCTCCGTGCCACATCGTGCCCTCGTGTCTGTCCGATGGAGCCAGGGGCTGCGCCGCCTGTCTCTCAGACTTTATCTAGCACACCTATTTCTCCATGAAATGACCCGGAAAATTCCGACCATTTTCTAAGAAATCAGTTGGAAACTCATTCGGCTTCAAGGGTCCGGCAGGCAGCTGCCAGTGATTGGCAGAATTTGAATGACTGAGAAATATCCATTTCTGAATTCTGAATGTTCCCATTATGGGATTCTGTCTGACTCCAAAAACTTTCCATTGATTCTTTGCCAGATTTATTTACTTTTAATGGTTCCATAGATAGATAGATAGATAGGTAGATAGATAGATAGATAGATAGATAGATAGATAGATAGATAGATAGATAGATAGATAGATAGATAGATAGATAGATAGATAGATAGATAGATAGATAGATAGATAGATAGATAGATAGATAGATAGACAGATAGATAGATAGATAGATAGATAGATAGATAGATAGATAGATAGATAGACAGATAGATAGATAGATAGATAGATAGATAGATAGATAGATAGATAGATAGATAGATAGATAGATAGATAGATAGATAGATAGATAGATAGATAGATAGATAGATAGATAGATAGATAGATAGATAGATAGATAGATAGATAGATAGATAGATAGATAGATAGATAGATAGATAGATAGATAGATAGATAGATAGATAGATAGATAGATAGATAGATAGATAGATAGATAGATAGATAGATAGATAGATAGATAGATAGATAGATAGATAGATAGATAGATAGATAGATAGATAGATAGATAGATAGATAGATAGATAGATAGATAGATAGATAGATAGATAGATAGATAGATAGATAGATAGATAGATAGATAGATAGATAGATAGATAGATAGACAGACAGACGAACACTCTGGCCGCTACTTACCGTCTGTGCTGGAACGGCCCACCCTGGCAACCGATAAGCTACGGCCTGTCTCTGTTGCAGAACTGATTGCTTCAAAAGCGGAAGTGCGATTGCCAGCTAGAGAGTGGCGCAGAGAGAAGCAACTTCGGATTTTGAGTGGAAAAAACATTCGCTCGATTTTTGTCGACCGCAGCCAGTTGCACTGCGCACTCATTGGTGGTCAGTTTGCCGGCACTGCCCCCGGCCACCACAAGAGAATTGAGGGGAGTCGAATGCAGGGAAGACCAGAACAACTGTAGGATCCGAGGGTGCAACAGTTCGCTCCCTCGGCCCATTCTGCAATCGATCAGGCCATACTGCAGCCTCTGACAGACTGCCGGTCACTTCTCACCAGCTGTAGCAGTCTTCTATCCATTGTGTGGCGCTTCAAATTTACTACTTGATTTTCTACTCTGGTAGCTGCGCAGCAGAATGAGCAGACTGAATTTGCACTGGCTTTAGGGAGGGGGTGGCACCACTGATCGACTCCTCTAGTGTTGCTCGAGCAATTGTGGTCTCTCTCCCTCTCTCCCGGGGTCCCAGGGCGGATATTGTTCTCAGCTACTGAAGTAGGCTCTGAAATGCAACTCCCAGGCTATAGTGAGGACCGTGACGCGCTGTAGTTAAACTCCAATTCCGGTACCTACTGACTGACTGGAGGACCTGACCTGTTACATGAAGTTATTTTACAATTCTAGTGCTTTTACTGATAGACAATTTACCCCAAAAGCATTTACCGTGTGGATCAAACTGTGTCAATAAACTGCCGACAAAGTTGCCATAAATTAATTGCGAAATTGCACCGACTAGCACTACTTAACAAGTTGACAAAGTGTTTCAACCCGTTAGATCGACTGAAACAGCCGCATCCCTAACAGTCCACCTTAGTGAGTGATATTATAATCTAGATACTGTTACCATAAGCAAGGGAGGCGATCAGGTGCAGCGAAATTACCAGCACCAGCAAGCATTGTGTAAGGGACAGAGCAGATCAGTGTTAAACGCACCAGCTGACTATTGCACAAGAACCCCTGGTTCAGACATACCGTACATACATTTGGAGTTTGTGCTCAGAAATTGGCCTTTAGCTTGTCTTTCGATTCACACGCACGAGGGTCAACCACCAAGGCGCAGAGAGGAAGCTTGACTGCTCAAGTGTAATTTAAATGGGAAAAAAATTACGAAGTCGAAGGTACCTTCGAAGTACTTAGCAAGTATCACCGACAGGTAACTATAGTACAAGTCAGTACATGTACATAACCTAGATACCGTACAAGCATCGACAGGAATTGTGCACACTTCTAAACAACTTTTAAAAGTACTCTCCATCAGCTTGTACACGGCGCTTCATTTCTTTAAACTACGAGTGAAAGCAGTGGTGCCACTCAGAATTAGACACCCATCCACTGCCTCATCAAATGCATCAGCAGCAGCCTCCTCTGCAGTTGAAAATCGCTGGCCATGCAGATTTTGAATTTTTCAGAAAAAAAGTCACACGGTGCCAAGTCAGGTGTGAGTAAGGCGATTGGCTGGTCAACTGCAGTCCATGCGCCTTCAAGAACTGTCTTGTTTGCCTGGGCCGCGTGAGCACTCGCCTACTCAAGCTGCGGAAAACCTGGGGCAAGCAGAAGCCTGTGTACCAAGCCACAGTCACTGTCCGTTGGTCTGGCAGCTGCAAAGTCGCTACGTGACCCAAGCGACGGAAAAAAGTGGAGACTACTTGCTTGCTGGTAGTGCTCTTGGTGTGCAGCACCTTCGTTGACTTGAGACCTGAGACTGGCACTCACCCTGGGATCCACAGCAGTACACACAAGTCTCGTCACATGTCACAATGTGGCGGCACCAGTTCAGCCTGTTTCTACTCGTCAGCTTCCTCAGGCCAATGTGATCGCGCTGGATGGTTACAAGCCTCTAGCGGACGAATACCGCAGTATGAGCTATATTGTTTTGAAAATCAAGAGCATTGAATCTCTGAGATATTTTTCTATAAGCATGTAAAAAATAAAGCTCCTGATCGGCCCTTGTACAAGTATCGGCATCAACTGTGCACACACACCGAATAGGTACCGTACTAGTGTCGCCAGGAACTGTAAGTATGTACTCGTAAGTATTGGTAGAGCTCAAAATCTAAGACGTTTAGTATAGCTGGCCTAGATAATCATAAAACGTCTCAATTCCATGAAGTTTCCCAATTAAATGGAGCCACAAAAAGTACAAGACAAATTTAATTTGGCTGCAAACGGCCGGCCGCGGCCACTATAAAATATTTTAGCGACGCCAAGTTGGAAGCTCGGCATAAAAGAAGGCAATTCCTCTTGACTGCGCGAGTGTACGTGTATTTAGTAGTGATTAACGAATTAGCGGGGCCCAGAGTCGGTTACGAATAAGGCTGCGACCCGGAGGCGGTTAACAGTTTCTTCAACAAATTCAAGAAAAATAATTGATGGCGTAGAGGACAAAAAATACTGCTTCAGACAGTCCGTGAAAAACTGACTTTTCCTGAAGATAAGGGACTTGGCCAAATAAAAACTGGTTGAGTCGTGCGATGTGCTGGAAAAAATCGAGGCTGTTCATTTTTCTTGATGCGATGATCCGCCGCGGTGCTGCACTGCTTCCCAGCGTCACATCGGCGGCAGCTGGTTCCTAAATACGCCCGTGAATCGCGGATCATCGAGATGGAAGCCGCTGCTTCTGCTGCGCCTGGCATTGGCTGAGTTTCCGCCGAAGAAGCCGCCAACATCCGGGTTGAGCACGTCCATCATGTTCATCACGTTCATGTTGTTGCTGTTGGGATGCACTTGGTTGAAGCCGGACATATTGTTGCCATTTTTGTTCATGGCATCGAAGCCGGCCATCATGCTGTTGATGTGGTTGCTGAGGCTGTTGTTCATGTTACTGTTACTATTACTCTTGTTCGAGCCCTCTCCAACGGCGTACTTCTTCAATACCGCCCAGACGGCCTTCTTGTAGTCTTCCTGGCACTTGAGAATGTCTTTACGGAAGCCATCCATGTTCATGTCGACTCCGAGGCACTGGGCGTGGACAAACGGATTGAAATAGCAGCTGGGCTCGCACCGGCTGTTCTCTACGGGCATGCAGAACGGATCAAAGAATCCTCGGTCGGCGTAACGACGCGGCGCGGCAAAGCCTCCCGGCATGCCGATGCTGCCGCCGCCGCCGCCGCCGCCGACGCCTCCACCGCCGCCGCAGCTGCCGCTGCCACCAAAGGCACCGCACGACATTGTGCCTGGCTTTCTCTAGCGCTCTTTCTCGAGTCTAGTTAGCAATCAGACGAATTGCACGGACGCGAGCAAGGTGTGCCCTTCGTTCGCTGGTCCTCGGATTAGTTTCTCTCTGGCTTGCTTGGGCAGCTGCAGCCGGGACTAGATAGATAGGGAGAGGGCGGCCGGCTCATTTATGTCTATGGCTGTGCCGGTTCCTCTGGGCTGACTTGGGAATAAAGGTTTATTAGTATCTTTTTGGCGTATCGTGTCTTGCAGCAAAAGTGCAAATAGAGCTACGTGCGTATAGTATATCATTTAATGCACCGCTGTAGATTGGAGCTTTGTCAGTCAAGCATTGTACAGGTCCAAGCGACCGCTCCCTCTGAGTTTTCCAAACGGAAAAAATAATTCTGCAATAATCAATCGCTTTGAGGATACAAGGACAAAACTGCTTGTCACAAAGGCAATAGACAGATCAAACGGTTTCTATCATTTTTTGCGGTCGTCGTTTGATAGCTATGCGTTCCAGCTGGAAAGTTTATAAAAGAAAATAATTTTGCCAAAGTAAATCTTTTGGCTTAATCGGTTGATAAAAGTGCAGAGAACTGTTTGAGTCGTTAGCCAGGAGTTGTTGTCGGGGCTCCTTCAAGCTCACGTTGGAATGTTCAGTGATGGTTTAGTCGCAAGGAAAGCCATATCTGCCCCTTCTAAGTTGCCGTGCAGTAAAGGAAGCTCATAAATCGTTCCCAGTTTAAACTATAAAATGTGTCCATTAGCGCCAGATATCCCGATCCCAAACCTACGGGTTTCTCTCAGGAAGTGCTGAGCACTTTATCAAAGTCAGTCAGTCTCGATGCCGGCTTTGCTACGAACGGCTCTACTCGCTATTTAGACGCGGGAACGGCACGGATTGAGACCCGTGTTTTCCAGCTTCCTGTCGGCTTTCATCTCCATCGGCCGGACTCGGCAGCTTCTTGCCCGGCAACAGCAAAGAATGGGATGCGATAGAAGAGGTGAAGTATTAAGCTCTTTTCTCTGGGTCCCCCGTCTCCTATTCCACTCCTTGATTCCAGCCCCCTTATAGCTGGTTGCAGTCTTCTGCCTCACCTTGAACTAAAATCAGTTAATAATGGAAACACGAGTGTGCATTGTTCGGGCTTCCTTTGCCACGCGCCCCGGCAGCCTCTTCTCCTGCGCTATATATTAACTTTAATAGTTCACTTGGTGCGCTTCGTTAACACGGGCGGCGTGCATATAGCATTCTCTTGTGTGTTTGCTAGGCCTGACTCAAGGGAACCAATGGGCTTTCAGCTATAGCTGACGCGCACGACCGCATCAAGTTGACTTGCGATCATAAAAAGTCGTGCCAGAAAAAATTATATGCCCGCGCGTGTCTGGCAATTTTGCCGGACCTGATCGAGCACCAATGGCTTGGATAAAGTGCTGCTGCGAGACCAAATTCCAGATATTCATTGCTATTATAACCTGCATAGCAATGGCTATTACTATCTTCATCATATTAGCTATGGGAGACGTCTTCAGATCCTGGTGGTGATTCGGACGACTGCAGCCAGCTAGCCGACTATCCTGATTGCGTATTCTATGGAGATGCGTTCTGTGACTCAGCTTGTGCGGAAAAGAACAGGACAGTGGTGTCATTTTTCCGATGTGTGCGGTGCGTGGTTAATGAAATTCAATAACTAAAATTGCAAAGCTTTTCTTCATGTATTTTATCTATTAATTCGATAAGTTACTTGTACATACTTTGCCGTTTTTAACATGTAGGAACTTAGGAAGCTGTATAACAAAATATATTCATCACAAGTGTTCAATAACTAGCAAATTATTGATGGAGATGGGGCCTGTGGCTATACCCTAAAGGAGCTCTTTCATACAATCAATTGCATGAGCTATCAACTGACTGATATGTACTAATAACATGCACAGCAATTTTTTGTAAAAGTCGGTATGGTCACAAAAATCACACTGACAATCTGGCATACATGTACTTTTGTTGTTGTTGGTGGTGTGTATTGATATAATATAGAGCCTTTAAATATTAAAAGATAATAAAAGATTTTTCGATCAAGCACCAGTTATTAATAAACATAGTTACCAGTCAGGCACATATAAAGTATGTACGTAAAATATATACATGTGTACTTGTACATGCATAAAAACACTGAGCATGTTATTGCAATGCATTCCGATCCGACACCGGCGCTCCGATAGCACCTAGCAAAATGAATTTAATTCTTTTATTCATTAAAGAATCGGCACATTGATTTGTTAAATGTCTTTAACTATAAGGCTCGCCAAATCATAAATATATGTGCTTTTTTGTCCAGTCGCATATGCATTGTACAGTGAGCTTGAAAGTTCTAGGACAGCTTACATATCATATCTACGTACTAGCTGCAATACATGTCTTGTGAAATGCGTGGCAGTGATCATGAGGTATATCTACATGTATTACATGTTTACACCTGGGAGTACGTGTATATTATATAATATTTTGGTTCTTGAGTCGTGCTTCGCGAAAAGTCACTAATTACTTTTGTTTGACGAGGTTGAGGGCTTGCAGATTCGCTTGACATCTAGGGACGACTTGCCAATTTTGGAACTGAAACTCCTCGGATTCTTAAGTTTTTAACTAGCAAGCATAAGCCAATCTTTTTTCATCCTAAAAGTCTAAAAATATTTTGCTCCAATAAATATTAAAATATATTATATTATTGTTATAAGCGGTTTAATTTCAACAGTAAAGAAGACTTGATATTTTCTTCGAAAGTTCACAGTTCATGTCATGACCGACCTCTTTTTTATTCGGAGGGAAGTTCGTATAAATGATAGTTATATATGAAGGCCAATTTTTTGCTGACTATGATTGTGCTCAAACGAAAATACTTTAAAACTTATTCATTTTACAATGAAAACAAGCAGGCTTGCCATTCCTAATTTCCTATTGTCTGTTGTCTTGACTTGATGTCAATTTATAAACAGACAAGACAAGACATTTATTAAGAATCGGTTGAATTATGTATAGTCATACATGTTGTTTGTGTACATTAACCTACATACGAGGGGGGTTCAAAAAGTTTTGTCGTTTGGCTATATCACAATATTTTAATGAAACATTTTTGGTTTAGAATAGTACTTTTATATAGAGTGTATATGGCAAATGTTCAACCTTCTATCAGTTTTTGAAGTCATTTTTTCAGCAAGAACTCAAGGCATCCCCTGCATTTTCAGCAAAATGGAGAAACAGAAGTATCGAGCTCTCATTAATTTTTTTTACCTTAAAAGGATTAAAGCCACCAGAGATTGAAGCAGAGATCAAGTCTGTGTACCCCGCAACTTGCCCATCTCTACGCACAATTGAGAGACACCATACTGAATTTAAGCAAGGCAGGGTGACCCTCGAAGATGACCCCCAGAGTGGGCGCCCTGCTACCAGTGCCAACCAGGAGAAAGTTGATGCAGTTGCCAAGCTCCTGGATGAAGATAGGCAAATTCGAGTTGCCAGCATTGCACACACTGTTGGCATCTCAATTGGTTCAGTTGAGGAAATCCTGCACCAAATCCTTGGATACAACAAAGTCAGTGCCCATTGGGTGCCCCAATTGCTTTCGCGGGACCATAAGCTGAATTGGGTGAACTCTAGCTGCTTCATGCTTGATCTATACAACACGGACCCAAATGGATTCGAGCGACGAATCATAACAGGGGATGAGTGCTGGCTACACCACTACGACCCTGAGTCCAAGCGTGACTCCATGGAGTGGCGGCGCCCAGGAGAAGATGCACCTCGCAAGTTCAAGCAAGTGAAGTCGGCTGACAAGGTCTTGGGCTGCTTCTTCTGGGATTGTCAGGGGATGCTGCTTGCTGAGTACTTGCCAGTTGGGCATACTGTGACAGGTGTGCGGTACACTGAACAGCTGGGCCAACTTCGTCAAGCAGTTGTCAGGAAGAGGCAAGGCAAGTTGAGTGCTCACCCCCTGCTGCTTCATGACAATGCCCCTGCTCACACAGCCCAAGTTGCAGTGAATGCTGCCACCACTGCAGGATTCAAAATTCTGCCCCATCCTGCCTATTCACCAGACCTGGCCCCATCGGATTTCTACTTGTTTTGCCAGCTGAAGAAGCCACTCCCAGGGTGCCATTTTGAGTCCAATGAGGAAGTCATCGCCCTCGTGAACCAGTGGCTGGAGGACCAGATGGCAACCTTCTACACCAGCAGCATCCAAGAGCTGCGTGACTGTTGGCAGAAGTGTATTGATCGCCAAGGAGATTATGTTGAAAAATAATGTAGCCTTGTCCCAAAATTTTTTGTTTGAATGTACAAACGACAGAACTTTTTGAACCCCCCTTGTATACCTACAGCAAGCTTGCGTGCATGGGAGCCGTCCGTTCATCCAGTATTTTAATTGCATGCATGGCAGCTGTCCACCTAGTGTTTTAATTGTGTGCATGTCAGCTGGCAGATATGCAATATAGAGAATTGGACCCTTTCCCTCAAATTTTCTTTACAAATAGAAAGATAAACCAAAAATCACCATAGGCCCTAGCCTAGGTTTAAAAGAATGACATTTTGTACTAACACACAATGTACATCTTTGGAATTGATATAACAAATAGGCCATAGTTTGGAAGATGACATGTATGCCAATATTTCCTAGTATATAACAAAGGTCTTACCACTTTTAGTGTACATTAGGATATCTCCTGGCATATATGAGACAGCAAATAGGAAGGTTCAGGAAGGTATCACATGTGTGCGGAGTGTGTGCTGTGTGCAAAGCTAAGATATGAATTTATGTACTAAGGCCTATATTTGTTTATTGACAAATACATAGCTAGAGTACTAATGTACCATAGCACTAAAAAACTCAGTAAAAGTCCAATTAGAATGAAAGTAAAAAAATGGATAAGTTTTTGTACCTTTGTAGGCTTTTAACTCAAAACCTTGTGCTTTATTTTAGCTCATGTAGAAAATTGTCAAAAGAATTAGGCCTAGCTTAACTTTATGGTAAAATCCTATTTTGAATTTTATTATTTGTTTTACTTACTAAGAAACAATTTTTTAATTGATATACTTGGAAAAAATGTAATCTAAAAGCATATTTTACGGAATGCATATGCAGATTATACATTTAGGTGACTTATTGTAAGCTAAATTTTTCTTATCAACTTTTGCTATGTGCCACTATGTGCTAAAAATTTGCACATATTTTTCATTGATGTGTGCTGGAATTTTCTACTATATTGTTCACCTTCCTAAGTGTGGCCCCTACATAATGTCAAATGACAATTTTTTTATTGGCATACAAATCCAGTGTATAGACAAGGTTTTGTCATTTTTCTGGCATTAAACCTGGCATACACTAATAGGCCTATATAATCTAAACAATGGCAAATAGGTTATAAATACAAGAGGATCTTATCATGTTTTCAAACTTTAAGCACTTTGCACTTATAAATTTTGAACCATAATAGATAGAAAAAGGTTGCAAAAAGCAATCTATATCAAACTTTTAGTTCTATATTTTTCACATAGCTGCTTTTAAATTCTAAAACAACTAACATATAGTAGAGCATAAACTATGCTAATGGTTATAATTTGTAATGAAAAAACTATATAGTATTTTTTAAATCTGAAGTTTTAAAGTCAAATAAGCAATGGTCAATGACTTTAAATCATTTCTCGGGTTTATAGTTAAATCAAATATTGCATTCTAAGAGATGGATTTAGATTGCCAATGGTTTGAACTAATGCTCCCTAATTCTAGTGTAGTATTGGCCATATTCCCAAAGATGCTATTTTTGAGGGGAAATTCTTATATGCAACAAGGACCTATTCTTAGGCAGTTCTAAAGTGTTGTTTATCTGCACTCTCTTGTTTTAAAGTTTTGAATGGTTTTTCCAACACTTAGAAATTATTGTAGCCTTGTGCATGCATATTGTAACCTCCAGTCTACCAGTCTATTGGCATACACTAGGTAGATTAGATCCAACCCTCCCATGTGCAGCATGCCAAGCAAAAAATATTCTTGCATGCATGGTGTATACTTGGGACTATGGTGTGTAGGTGCCTTTTAGTTTTTGCCACATAGGAGCTGTTCTGATCATTGGAGCAATTAAATTGGTAAATGATATTAGTGCTCATATAGAGCATAGAGAAAATATGACTTTAACCAACCAACAAAGTTGCCAACTTTAATAGTATAGTGGACAATGCAGATTTTGCAATTGATTTCATTTGTGGTCACAAATATTTCAGTCTAAAATATACCCAACTTACTATGGTTGAATGTGTGTGGATATGTCTAGCTAGGTTTATATTCATTGTTTGAAGTACATGGTATTTAATTTCTAGCCCTATTCCTTTTTAGTAGCCTTCAACCACTAGGTTTGCATCTTCTTATCCAATGAAATGCACTTAGACCAGATGCCAACCCCATCTTTCCAAGTTTGTAGAAATTACCACACCCAAAATCCATGTTCCATAAACTTGATTCTTAATGCTCCAATTCTTCCTAAAGCCTCAAAGCCTCAATCTGAGCACAATATGCTTGCTACTGCTCAAGCATCCCTGCTTTTCCTCAAGATATGCCACATATTTTCCTATCCTTAATTCCCTCCCTCATTTATGAGCTACAAGCCCATAACCCCTAACCCTAACACTAAACTTTTCAAATGCAAACTTCCTAGTCTCTAATTTTTTGATTCCTATTTATCCCTAATTTTTTCCTTTTTTATAAGCCACAACACTAATATTCAACTCTTGTTCCAAATCTTCGCCCCACATCAAAGTAACTATTTGGTATTTAGATTGTCAACTTTCTGATTCCAATTCAAAGTAAATAGTTAATAAATTATATAAATAAATTAATTAAATTGTTTTGTGATAGATGCATGTCTGGTTTTCAATTTAGGAAATGTTCAAAGGAAAATGTGTACAAATATTCATGCACAGGAAAAAATGTAATGTACTTAATTAGGTTAAGTATTTAGCCTATATGTCTCAATTGCCTTCTTCCAAATTGGCATATAGACTTTACTGCAACTCAAGTAAGTGTACATAGTGTTAACTTTGTAAATCTTATTTCCACATTTCATGCATAACGCATAAGCATTCGACTTGAATTGAAAATCGCCAATGGACAGCAAGGGCCGCCATGTGGTTGTGTGCGACAATGGCACAGGATTTGTGAAGTGCGGCCGGGCCGGGGCCAACTACCCCGAGCACATTTTCCCCTCGCTAGTCGGCCGGCCGATTCTAAGAAGCAGCTCTCGCATTGGCGACGTTGAAGTTCGCGACCTCATGATTGGTGACGAGGCGGCCGAGGTTCGCCAAATGCTACAAGTTAATTATCCAATGGAGAATGGCATTGTGAGCAACTGGACAGACATGCTCCACCTTTATGATTACACGTTCGGGTCGAAAAAGATGAACTTAGACTGTCAGAACACAAAGATCCTCCTGACTGAGCCGCCGATGAATCCGGCTAAGAATCGCGAGCGAATGATTGAAGCCATGTTTGAAAAGTACAACTTTTCTGGCGTGTACGTTGCGATTCAAGCTGTCCTGACTCTTTACGCTCAGGTAGGCTATATTGGTTCATTCAAACGGATACTCCCAAACGGTGGGAGTAACGGCTCCTTGGAGCCATACCGCTCTCAGACGATTCTCCCAATCCCAGGATTCCCCAATCCCAGGATTCCCCAATCCCAGGATTCCCCAATCCCAGGATTCCCCAATCCCAGGATTCCCCAATCCCAGGATTCCCCAATCCCAGGATTCCCCAATCCCAGGATTCCCCAATCCCAGGATTCCCCAATCCCAGGATTCCCCAATCCCAGGATTCCCCAATCCCAGGATTCCCCAATCCCAGGATTCCCCAATCCCAGGATTCCCCAATCCCAGGATTCCCCAATCCCAGGATTCCCCAATCCCAGGATTCCCCAATCCCAGGATTCCCCAATCCCAGGATTCCCCAATCCCAGGATTCCCCAATCCCAGGATTCCCCAATCCCAGGATTCCCCAATCCCAGGATTCCCCAATCCCAGGATTCCCCAATCCCTGGATTCCTGAATCCTTGGATTCCCCAATCCCTGGATTCCCCAATCCTTGGATTCCCCAATCCTTGGATTCCCCAATCCCGGATTCCCTAATCCCTGGACTCCCAAATCCCAATATTCCCCAATCCCAGAATTCTCCCATCACACCCCAATATACTGCATACACAGTATATATCAGAGAATTCTCCCAATATTAATTAGATTTCCAAATCCCAAGGATTCCCACTATCCCAGGATCTATCCCACTAGCCCTGATATTCCTATAATAAGAGCAATGCTTTAAACTGCATACACAGTTTGATTGTAATCGTTAAACACAACAACACCTCACAGGGCCTTCTAACAGGCGTTGTTGTTGACTCAGGCGACGGCGTCACGCACATCTGCCCTGTGTACGACGGCTTCGCTCTGCCGCACCTCACTAAACGATTAAACATCGCCGGCCGGGACATCACCCGCTACCTCATTAAGCTGCTGCTGCTCAGGGGCTACGCTTTCAATGCTAGCGCAGATTTTGAGACCATCCGACAGCTCAAGGAGCGGCTCTGCTACGTGGCCTACGATGTTGCTCAGGAGGAGCGGCTGGCTCTCGAGACCACCGTGCTAGTAGAGAAGTACACCCTGCCGGACGGTCGAGTTATCAAGGTGAGTTTCATTAGCTCATCGAGTATTGTCTGACAGGCACTGTGTCAGTGTCAGGTTTGTTCATATTGTCTGACAGGCACTGTGTCTGTGTCAGGTTTGTTCATATTGTCTGACAGGCACTGTGTCTGTGTCAGGTTTGCTTTCATTGTCTGACAGGCACTCTTTCAGTGTCAGGTTTGCTTTCATTGTCTGACAGGCACTGTGTCAGTGTCAGGTTTGTTCATACTGTCTTACAGGCACTGTGTCAGTGTCAGGTTTGCTCATACTGTCTGACAGGCACTGTGTCAGTGTCAGGTTTGTTCATATTGTCTGACAGGCACTGTGTCAGTGTCAGGTTTGTTCATACTGTCTGACAGGCACTGTGTCAGTGTCAGGTTTGCTCATACTGTCTGACAGGCACTGTGTCAGTGTCAGGTTTGCTCATACTGTCTGACAGGCACTGTGTCAGTGTCAGGTTTGTTCATACTGTCTGACAGGCACTGTGTCAGTGTCAGGTTTGCTCATACTGTCTGACAGGCACTGTGTCAGTGTCAGGTTTGTTCATATTGTCTGACAGGCACTGTGTCAGTGTCAGGTTTGTTCATACTGTCTGACAGGCACTGTGTCAGTGTCAGGTTTGCTCATACTGTCTGACAGGCACTGTGTCAGTGTCAGGTTTGCTCATACTGTCTGACAGGCACTGTGTCAGTGTCAGGTTTGCTCATACTGTCTGACAGGCACTGTGTCAGTGTCAGGTTTGTTCATACTGTCTGACAGGCACTGTGTCAGTGTCAGGTTTGTTCATATTGTCTGACAGGCACTGTGTCTGTGTCAGGTTTGCTTTCATTGTCTGACAGGCACTATTTCAGTGTCAGGTTTGCTTTCATTGTCTGACAGGCACTGTGTCAGTGTCAGGTTTGTTCATACTGTCTGACAGGCACTGTGTCAGTGTCAGGTTTGTTCATACTGTCTGACAGGCACTGTGTCAGTGTCAGGTTTGTTCATATTGTCTGACAGGCACTGTGTCAGTGTCAGGTTTGTTCATACTGTCTGACAGGCACTGTGTCAGTGTCAGGTTTGTTCATATTATCTGACAGGCACTGTGTCAGTGTCAGGTTTGTTCATACTGTCTGACAGGCACTGTGTCAGTGTCAGGTTTGCTTGTATTGTCTGACAGGCACTGTGTCAGTGTCAGGTTTGTTCATACTGTCTGACAGGCACTGTGTCAGTGTCAGGTTTGTTCATATTGTCTGACTATGTCTCCGCCACCTCTCCCTCACCCCATCAATCAGGTGAGCGGCGAGCGTTTCCAAGCGCCAGAGGCTCTGTTCCAGCCTCATCTGGTCGATGTTGACGGAGTAGGCGTGGCCGAACTGCTGTTTAACACCATCCAGCAGGCCGACATGGATATCAGACCTGAGTTCTATAAGAAGATTGTGCTGTCAGGTGGCACCACCATGTATCCGGGTCTGCCCAGCAGGCTGGAGCGGGAGATGAAGCAGCTGTACTTGGAACAGGTGAGCCGGAGGGTCGGAGAGGGAGATTTACAGATCAGAGTGGGAGATGTAGATATCAGAGTGAGAGATTTAGAGATTAGAGGGTAAGCTGTATAGATCAGAGTGGGAGATCTATAGATCAGAGTGGGAGATCTATAGATCAGAGTGGGAGATCTATAGAGATCAGAGTGGGAGATCTATAGATCAGAAGGTGAGCTGTATAGATCAGAAGGTGAGCTGTATAGATCAGAGGGTGAGCTGTATAGATCAGAGGGTGAGCTGTATAGATCAGAGGGTAAGCTGTATATATCAGAGGGTGAGCTGTATAGATCATAGGGTGAGCTGTATAGGTCAGAGGGTGAGCTGTATAGATCAGAGGGTAAGCTGTATAGATCAGAAGGTGAGCTGTATAGATCAGAGGGTAAGCTGTATAGGTCAGAGGGTGAGCTGTATAGATCAGAGGGTAAGCTGTATAGATCAGACGGTGAGCTGTATAGATGAGAGAAGACATTTAAGAGAGAGTACGCATATTTCACAATGCCATTTGCAAAGGTACTGAAAGGCGACACTGACCGGCTGGGCAAGTTCAAAATCCGCATAGAGGACCCGCCCCGGCGCAAGCACATGGTGTTTCTGGGCGGCGCTATACTGGCCGATATAATGAAAGACCACGACGACAAGTTCTGGATCAGTCGCCAAGAGTATCAGGAGCAGGGCCTTGGCGTTATCAAGAAATTATCTGGTGGGGCCGGTTAAGCAGTTCTACTAACTTGGCTTCATAATACTCTTGTTTTGCTACTTGTTAGTAGGCAATAATGTATTGTTTTATTTTAAAACTAGCTATATTGCAGCCTAAAATCTTATACACAGATGCTAGAATGGCTGGATTGGCCACTCAGCACATTTGCGTGCAAGCTACTTTCAGTTCAGTAGTAAGTTAAGCAAAAGCATTTTAATGCATTTTTAAAGCCAAGGCTCATTTATTGGCTCTTGCCCCCAGCTTAAACCCTCCAACCGCGCCTTTCCACACTGCCCCCGCCCCACCCCAATTTTTATTGCCTTTCTCGGAATTCCAGCCTAAAGCTGCCATGTACATTTCAGTGGACTGGCCAATGTACATTATTGCTGAACCAATTAGCAAGCTGTTTACGCCTGCAAGCTTGGGCTTCTAAACTTATCGAAGTCATTTCAGCTGCCTTTATTTTTTATAAAATAGCTTATGTATTCTTCTTTGCTACTGAACTGAAAGTAGAAAGCTGTTTTACTAAGTACAGGGTGTCCCATAAGTAACTTTACAACTTGTTTCGTGAATAACTTTGTGATGAATGCTTGGATCCCAACCAGATTTTAGCATAGGAAAATATATAGAGAAGGGATTTTTTTGACACCAAAAGCATGTTCATATCAGGCCCAGATTTCGCCTGAGACGCTTACCAAAGCCCTGCTGGACTTTCCGCGGCGGCTGGAGGCCTGCCTTACAAACGGCGGTGGCCACATCGAAGGACCCTGAACGGACTGTATTTTTTAACGTATGAACATGCTTTTGGTGTCAGAAAATCCCTTTTCTATATATTTTCCTATGCTAAAATCTGGTGGGGATCCAAGCATTAATCACAGGGTTATTCACGAAACAAGTTGTAGGGTTACTTGTGGGACACCCTGTACTTATGCCTGAGTGGCCCATTTAGTTATTTTGGTATTTGTGTTCTATAAAAACGTTAGTTACATTACTACTTTTACGAATAGTAGTATTGATTGATTTATGCTTTGCTCACATTCTGATTATCCCGTTGCGATTAGCAGTTTTGAATTTTTATTGCGTGTAAAACTGTTCCTTCCGCTGTTGATGAGTGCTCTTATCTGCAGTGTTGAATACTTTCTTCCAAATCCAACTCTTTCTTTCATTGACTCGAATTTTGCTGCCTAGGACAATTTACTGACTAGTTAATGACAATAATTTGCAACGAAACGTGTGAGTTTATCGGTTTAGTCCTTACTTTTGCTGTGAAACTATCATTCAAGTTTCTCTCGGAATAGAATCGGGATGTGTCACTCGATGTACACTCAATCCCTGTTCATAGAATAGGAATGTGTCACTCGATGTACACCCCAATCCCTGTTCATAGAGTAGGAATGTGTCACTCGATGTACACCCAATCCTTGTTCATAGAATAGGAATGTGTCACTCGGTGTACACCCAATCCCTGTTAATAGAATAGGAATGTGTCACTCGATGTACACCCAATCCCTGTTCATAGAATAGGAATGTGTCACTCGGTGTACACCCCAATCCCTGTTCATAGAATAGGAATGTGTCACTCGATGTACACCCCAATCCCTGTTCATAGAATAGGAATGTGTCACTCGATGTACACCCCAATCCCTGTTCATAGAATAGGAATGTGTCACTCGATGTACACCCCAATCCCTGTTCATAGAATAGGAATGTGTCACTCGATGTACACCCCAATCCCTGTTCATAGAATAGGAATGTGTCACTCGATGTACACCCAATCCCTGTTCATAGAATAGGAATGTGTCACTCGATGTACACCCCAATCCCTGTTCATAGAATAGGAATTTGTCACTCGGTGTACACCCCAATCCCTGTTCATAGAATAGGAATGTGTCACTCGATGTACACCCCAATCCCTGTTCATAGAATAGGAATGTGTCACTCGGTGTACACCCCAATCCCTGTTCATAGAATAGGAATGTGTCACTCGATGTACACCCCAATCCCTGTTCATAGAATAGGAATGTGTCACTCGATGTACACCCCAATCCCTGTTCATAGAATAGGAATGTGTCACTCGATGTACACCCCAATCCCTGTTCATAGAATAGGAATGTGTCACTCGATGTACACCCCAATCCCTGTTCATAGAATAGGAATGTGTCACTCGATGTACACCCCAATCCCTGTTCATAGAATAGGAATTTGTCACTCGGTGTACACCCCAATCCCTGTTCATAGAATAGGAATGTGTCACTCGATGTACACCCCAATCCCTGTTCATAGAATAGGAATGTGTCACTCGGTGTACACCCCAATCCCTGTTCATAGAATAGGAATGTGTCACTCGATGTACACCCCAATCCCTGTTCATAGAATAGGAATGTGTCACTCGATGTACACCCCAATCCCTGTTCATAGAATAGGAATGTGTCACTCGATGTACACCCAATCCCTGTTCATAGAATAGGAATGTGTCACTCGGTGTACACCCAATCCCTGTTCATAGAATAGGAATGTGTCACTCGGTGTGCACCCCAATCATTATAGAGGTTATAGAGTTATAGAGGTTGATGTTAATTATTGAATAATCGCTAGCGGATATTGTCATTATATACAATAGTTGTCTAAACTTGCGTGCCATTTAAGAGGCCTACTACTTAAAAGTAGACAGTTACTCAGAAAAATTCTCAACTTGCAATAATCTTGCTTTGTAGTTATATTCAAGTAATCTGATCGCTTTTTGATAAATATTCTAGCTTAGTTATATTCCTGCTGATTGACTGCTTTGTAATTGTCTCGTTTTGTAATTTTGTTGTTTTTTGTATACTATGGATTGCAATGCAAATTTTAATTGTCTTTTTAAATCTTTAAAATAGTTTTTAATTGACAAGGTCAGTCAGCTGTGAGCTGTGCTCTTGTTTGGTCAATTATAAGTAAACTGTATTAATGAAACACTTATGAGTTTTCTATCAGTAAAGTGTACTCCAGTTTTTTTTAAATAATAGTTTCATAATTACTCTTGATGAATAAGTGATTTCCTAACTAAAATTACAAATTATTCTCCTTCTAGCCAGGCCTTCTACTCACTGAGTAGTGCATTTGGTGCGACGGGGAATTTCCTGTGTGGCTTTTTCAACTCCGTGTCTGTCTGTCTGTCTGTCTTAGTGTCTGTCTGTCTGTCTGTCTGTCTGTCTGTCTGTCTGTCTTAGTGTCTGTCTGTCTGTCTGTCTTAGTGTCTGTCTGTCTGTCTGTCTGTCTTAGTGTCTGTCTGTCTGTCTTAGTGTCTGTCTGTCTGTCTGTCTGTCTGTCTGTCTTAGTGTCTGTCTGTCTGTCTGTCTGTCTGTCTTAGTGTCTGTCTGTCTGTCTTAGTGTCTGTCTGTCTGTCTGTCTGTCTGTCTGTCTTAGTGTCTGTCTGTCTGTCTGTCTGTCTGTCTGTCTGTTGGCTGTCTGTTTGTCTGTCTGTCTTTGTCTGACCCTTATCTGTCATTGACTTTCCAATTGCCCGACAACACGGAAGCTCGCCTTCCTGTTTGCGAACAACAGGCAAATGAATTTTATAATATGCGTCACCCTCCCTCCCTCACTAATCATTGGGCTCGCAGCGTGAGGCTCACAATGGATTTCAAATCAGTGAAATTGAAAGCTTCATCGCAGAATCGCGTCCAGTAATCTCTTCGACCTTCTCTGCATTCGAGTGCGCGCGTACCTTGCCTGGTTTTCACCGGCTTCTGCATTCATCATTCTTCTAATATTCACAGGAGCGGAGTGTATCCTGCTCCCGGAGTCAATTTTTATTGAAATAAAATAATTGATTATTTACCGCTTGTTTTGGACTGGAATACATGTAGTTAATTATCAGTTGTCAATAAATATAGTACTACATAGTCAGCTGTCGGGTTCCCACTGTCACACTGTCTGCACCCTTCACCCGGAGTCAATGCGCCATGTTTACTTCTTGCCCGCAAGGCTGAGGCTGGACAGCAGCGGGTTGGCATCCGCGCAGGGCGCAGCTCGATTGCCCTTGGCGGTGAAGTACTGACCGCAGTCAGGGCCCTGCACAGAGTCGCAGGTTGGCGGGCTGGGCAGCCGGGGCACCGGGACGCAGTGGCCCTCGATGCAGAAGGTGCAGCCGCGGGCCCGCGAAGTTGTAAAAGTAGTCGGCGTGCCCTGATCGTGCACCTCCACGCAGCTGCCGTTGCTCAGCTTGATGTTAATGAGCAGCTGGCTGATGTTCTTGCCGGCGATGATCTCCCAGTCGGCGTGGCGATTGATCGGACAGTCCAGCGGGACCGCCACGGCCAAGCTGCAGAGCATCAGAGCTGCGGCAGTTAGCAGTGCAGCTGTTGTACAAGTCTTCATCTGGATAATGTTGTCAGTGTTGACTGCTCTCTTGGAAATACGTCAAAAGGCTTTCTCGGTTGAGCTTGAGTAGTTTTGCGTTGTGTTGAGCTACGCTAGAGTATAAAAAGAATCAGTGACGAGAGCGCCTTTAGTAACAGTGAGCGCTGTGTCTTAGAAAGAGTCGTTTGCACCAGCTGTTGACTCCGTGGGCGTTTTAAGCTGTTGTATAAATGAAAGTTTCTATTGTAAAATTATTCATTGCTGACTCCTCGCTTGAAAACTATTTAGCATATGGTGCCCGGGAGCAGAAAAGCAAATTGCTGATTGCTGAAAACAAGTCTTATGAAACAGCTTGAAACCTGACCTCGCATTAGAATTTTACAAGTTCTAGAAACTTCCTACACGTAGTTGAGCAGTGATTTAAAAGAGAAAAAGGAAGTCATTGCGAAGCAGATGGTAGTGAGTGAACAAATGAATATCAATGAATCAGTACGAGTACTGACAACAGCACTATCATAAAGCCCTTCTATATTTGGATGAAAATATTAACCCAAATGAAACGCTGAAAGATTAAAATTACAAATCTCGCTCAAGGGCCTCATTAAAGCCATTCATAAACAACGGTTCAACTGAAGTAGTAGGTATTTGTCTCATCAGACGCACTAGCTCAGAAGTGCTGACAGAATCGCTCAACTGGTTTCAGCAATGACGCAAATTCATTTTCTAGCAATACTTGGCTCAGCGAAAGCCAAAGCCTGTGTGCGTGTCTGTAATTACAGTGTATCGGCGTGCTAGCTCTGTTCGTGTTCCATGTCGGTTTTGAATGGTGCTCAGTTTCCACTCGCAACTGACGACATGAAAAGCTTGCGTGCCAGACCTAGCTCTCCGCAGTTCCTGTACTTTTATTTCAATGGCTGCTAACTTGTGTGTTTTTGGTTCGCATTTTCTGCTTATTTCCTACATTTCTCTGAAACAATTTTTATCACCTCCCAGCTTTCTTTCCAGCTTCTCTCTGAACTCGCTCAGATTTCTCTCTGTGAATTCTCTGTGAATTCTCTCTGATTTTCTTTTGATTTCCGTCTGATTTCCGTCTGATTTCTCTCTAAATTCTCTCTGGTTTCTCTCAGATTTCCCTCTGAATTCTCTCTGATTTCTCTCTAAATTCTCTCTGATTTTCTTTTGATTTCCCTCTGAATTCTCTCTGATTTCTCTCTAAATTCTCTCTGAACTCTCTCAGATTTCCCTCTGAATTCTCTCTGATTTCTCTCTAAATTCTCTCTGAACTCTCTCAGATTTCCCTCTGAATTTTCTCTGATTTCTCTCTAAATTCTCTCTGAACTCTCTCAGATTTCCCTCTGAATTTTCTCTGATTTCTCTCTAAATCCTCTTTGAACTCTCTCAGATTTCCCTCTGAATTCTCTCTGATTTCTCTCTAAATTCTCTTTGAACTCTCTCAGATTTCCCTCTGAATTCTCTCTGATTTCTCTCTAAATTCTCTTTGAACTCTCTCAGATTTCCCTCTGAATTCTCTCTGATTTCTCTCTAAATTCTCTTTGAACTCTCTCAGATTTCCCTCTGAATTCTCTCTGATTTCTCTCTAAATTCTCTTTGAATTCTCTCTGATTTCTCTCTAAATTCTCTCTAAATTTCTCTCAGATTTCCCTCTGAATTCTCTCTGGTTTCTCTCAGATTTCCCTCTGAATTTTCTCTGGTTTCTCTCTAAATTCTCTCTGAATTCTCTCTGATTTCTCTCTAAATTCTCTCTGGTTTCTCTCAGATTTCCCTCTGAATTCTCTCTGATTTCTCTCAGATTTCCCTCTGAATTCTCTCTGATTTCTCTCAGATTTCCCTCTGAATTCTCTCTGATTTCTCTCAGATTTCCCTCTGAATTCTCTCTGATTCTCTCTAAATTCTCTCTGAACTCTCTCAGATTTCCCTCTGAATTTTCTCTGGTTTCTCTCTAAATTCTCTCTGAACTCTCTCAGATTTCCCTTTGAATTCTCTCTGAAGTCTCTCTGAAATCTCTGAAGATTTTTCGCTGATGTTTATCTCGCCTCTTTGATTTTTCTCAGTATTCTGTGGTGGTGACTGTCGATTGATTTGGTATCTTTTGTCCTCCCTTTCTAATCTCCCCTGCCCGTCCACATCCCATATTTTCTACCCTTCCCTCTCCCGAGAATATCCCCAAGTCGTCACTTCCCACCAAGCTGCTGCCGATTCCCCATCTCGGAATTGCGCGCTCGCCCCCAGCCTCCCCTCAGCCTCGCCCGTCATCTTTCGGATCTTGAGCAGCCAGTCAGGCCTTTGGCAGTAGACAGAACTTTTTTCGCCGACTTTATCTCAGTCCGAGCAACTGTGAGATCCTCCTTTTCCCTGGCTAATAATATCGGGAAGAACTTTTGCGCTAGCCAAGCTGCCGCTGTAAACAGCCGGCCACTCAGACCGGACCGTCTGGCCTCGACAAGCGGCAAACACATCTGGTTGCCTGCAGTAGGGGCTCATGTGGAAGCAGATTCAAGCAGCTTTTGCCATTCCCTCTCACTCTCGGCCATTCATTCTCTCACTCCTCCATTCACTCTCCCGCTCTCCAATTCACTCTCCCACTCGGCCATTCACTTTCTCACTCCGCCATTCACTCTCCCAACTCCTCCATTCACTCTCTCACTCCGCCATTCACTCTCCCAACTCCTCCATTCACTCTCTCACTCCGCCATTCACTCTCCCAACTCCTCCATTCACTCTCCGACTCGGCCATTCACTCTCTCACTCCGCCATTCACTCTCCCAACTCCTCCATTCACTCTCTCACTCCGCCATTCACTCTCCCAACTCCTCCATTCACTCTCTCACTCCGCCATTCACTCTCCCGCTCCTCAATTCATTCTCACACTCCTCAATTCACTCTCACACTGGGCCATTCTCTCTCACACTCTGCCATTCACTCTCTCACTTCGCCATTCACTCTCTCGGCCATTCACTCTCTCACTCCGCCATTCACTCTCTCACTTCGCCATTCACTCTCTCGGCCATTCACTCTCTCACTCCGCCATTCACTCTCATGGCCATTCACTCTCTCGGCCATTCACTCTCTCGGCCATCCACTCCGCTCTAGCTCATACTTCATGGCACACGTTCATTCACCTCTCCTGCCTTTCTCCCCTCTTGGCAGCTCCCCTCCGCCACCAGCATGCGGCACCCTTCCGTCCATTACATTGGAAATTGAATTTGCACGAGTTCTTGTACGAACTACCACAGACCTCTCAGCCAGATAAAATAGTAATGGGCCAATACTGGCGCGAATCCGGTGGTCCCCCCCCCCGAGCACAGTCAAATGCAATAAAATGCAATTAGATGCTGGGGCTGCGGCAGTATATCTGGCATCCTGAAAAAATCATCTACCATTGGACAATTCTGATTAAAGCCAATGTAAAAAAGCTTTAACTTTATTATCCACACAAGGACAACTGGGGTTTGGCATCTGGACTGGAGCCGAAATTTTAGTACAAAAAAATGACATAGCTAAAAGAAGCAAGCTCATGATAGATATGAGCCACTCATGACAGATATGAGCCACTCGTGACAGATATGAGCCACTCGTGACAGATATGAGCCACTCGTGACAGATATGAGCCACTCATGACAGATATGAGCCACTCGTGACAGATATGAGCCACTCGTGACAGATATGAGCCACTCATGACAGATATGAGCCACTCGTGACAGATATGAGCCACTCATGACAGATATGAGCCACTCGTGACAGATATGAGCCACTCGTGACAGATATGAGCCACTCGTGACAGATATGAGCCACTCGTGACAGATATGAGCCACTCATGACAGATATGAGCCACTCATGACAGATATGAGCCACTCATGACAGATATCAGCCACTCGTGATAGATATGAGCCATTCATTACAGATATGAGCCACTCATGACAGATATGAGCCACTCATGACAGATATGAGCCACTCATGACAGATATGGGCCACTCATGAGCCACTCGTGACATATATGAGCCACTCATGACAGATATGGGCCACTCATGAGCCACTCGTGACATATATGAGCCACTCATGACAGATATGAGCCACTCATGACAGATATGAGCCACTCATGACAGATATGGGCCACTCATGAGCCACTCGTGACATATATGAGCCACTCATGACAGATATGGGCCACTCATGAGCCACTCGTGACATATATGAGCCACTCATGACAGATATGAGCCACTAATGACAGATATGAGCCACTCATGACAGATATGAGCCACTCATGACAGATATGAGCCACTCATGACAGATATGAGCCACTCATGACAGATATGAGCCACTCATGAGCCACTCATGACAGATATGAGCCACTCATGACAGATATGAGCCACTCATTACAGATATGAACCACTCATGACAGATATCAGCCACTCGTGATAGATATGAGCCATTCATTACAGATATGAGCCACTCATGACAGATATGAGCCACTCATGACAGATATGAGCCACTCATGACAGATATGGGCCACTCATGAGCCACTCGTGACATATATGAGCCACTCATGACAGATATGGGCCACTCATGAGCCACTCGTGACATATATGAGCCACTCATGACAGATATGAGCTACTCATGACAGAGATGACAGATATGAGCCACTCATGACAGATATGAGCCACTCATGACAGATATGAGCCACTCATGACAGATATGAGCCACTCATGACAGATATGAGCCACTCATGAGCCACTCATGACAGATATGAGCCACTCATGACAGATATGAGCCACTCATGAGCCACTCATGACAGATATGAGCCACTCATGACAGATATCAGCCACTCGTGATAGATATGAGCCATTCATTACAGATATGAGCCACTCATGACAGATATGAGCCACTCATGACAGATATGAGCCACTCATGACAGATATGAGCCACTCATGACAGATATGGGCCACTCATGAGCCACTCGTGACATATATGAGCCACTCATGACAGATATGAGCTACTCATGACAGAGATGACAGATATGAGCCACTCATGACAGAGATGACGTATATTTTAGCCATTATTATAGATATGACAGATATCGTGACAGATATGAGCCACTCGTGACAGATATAAGCCACTCGTGACAGATATGAGCCACTCGTGACAGATATGAGCCACTCATGACAGATATAAGCCACTCATGACAGATATGAGCCACTCATGACAGATATGAGCCACTCATTACAGATATGAACCACTCATGACAGATATCAGCCACTCGTGATAGATATGAGCCATTCATTACAGATATGAGCCACTCATGACAGATATGAGCCACTCATGACAGATATGAGCCACTCATGACAGATATGGGCCACTCATGAGCCACTCGTGACATATATGAGCCACTCATGACAGATATGGGCCACTCATGAGCCACTCGTGACATATATGAGCCACTCATGACAGATATGAGCTACTCATGACAGAGATGACAGATATGAGCCACTCATGACAGATATGAGCCACTCATGACAGATATGAGCCACTCATGACAGATATGAGCCACTCATGACAGATATGAGCCACTCATGAGCCACTCATGACAGATATGAGCCACTCATGACAGATATGAGCCACTCATGAGCCACTCATGACAGATATGAGCCACTCATGACAGATATCAGCCACTCGTGATAGATATGAGCCATTCATTACAGATATGAGCCACTCATGACAGATATGAGCCACTCATGACAGATATGAGCCACTCATGACAGATATGAGCCACTCATGACAGATATGGGCCACTCATGAGCCACTCGTGACATATATGAGCCACTCATGACAGATATGAGCTACTCATGACAGAGATGACAGATATGAGCCACTCATGACAGAGATGACGTATATTTTAGCCATTATTATAGATATGACAGATATCGTGACAGATATGAGCCACTCGTGACAGATATAAGCCACTCGTGACAGATATGAGCCACTCGTGACAGATATGAGCCACTCATGACAGATATAAGCCACTCATGACAGATATGAGCCACTCATGAGCCACTCATGACAGATATGAGCCACTCATGAGCCACTCATGACAGATATGAGCGACTCATGAGCCACTCATGACATATATGAGCCACTCATGAGCCACTCATGACATATATGAGCCACTCATGAGCCACTCTTGACAGATATGAGCTACTCATGACAGATATAAGGCACTCATGAGCCACTCATGACATACACGGGCCGCTTAATCATCAAGTCTAATTAGTCTGTCTAATTAGTATAATGTGAATTAATCAACAAAATGCATGCAAATTTCTGAAGCAATCAGCAAAAAGCTTTTAATTTCAGAGCGCTAAGTGTGTGATGTTTCTAAGCCCATAAATTTATTAAATGAAAATGAATTGTCAAATTGAAGGTAAGACTCAAACAGCTTAATAAGACTCAACCAGGATTATGCCTCAAGAATCAAGACGAACACAACTCTCATTTGGGATGGCCTTGGGGTTGTTTTGTCTGTACAGCTCATTTACCACAAATACGATTTTACAGAATTTGTAAAGCAGGTGTCAAGTCTGACTGCATTTTATGCAGTTCGTTCAAAAGTCAGCTTTTGTAGCAATAAAACCCGCTTGAATTCCATAACGAAAAGTTTGTATCCAACCAGTGCATGACTGCAGTCTGAGCTCTCATTATCTAATAATTTTCTGATAAACTTCTCGTTCCGCAAGATATACAAAACTTTCTACAAAAATATTGTTAACGCTCAAGTTCCAAACTCTAAGTTTCTTTGACTCAAGTTTCTTAGACTCAGACTCACAAAAATCGATAGACAAATTCACATCCCCTGATTGTCTCTCTGAGCCGACAGCCAATCAGAGACCAGCTGATAACTGGCGTGCGGAGTGAGGTGGCCGTGTGGTTAGGCAGAGGACCAATAGTAATTAGCGACAATGTACATTGCCGCGTACACTCACCCCACCCCAATCCCAGCAGTCATTAACCCCCGTTCCGTTCAGCTCCGGTTCAAAGCGAATTCGGGTCAGTGTCAGTTATATTGACGAAATTTGGCGACCACATCCAGCAATAGTAGACTGCCATGACAACTGAGGCGGACAGGATGGCGGTCAGGTAGGCGCCCACCGTCAGCAGGCGGATCGCCTTCTGGCCGAGCCGGCGCGCCAGGCTGTCCTGCGGCCCGGGGTCGTCGGCACCGTCTGCTGTGTTTTCCGCCTTCAGCTTCTGCTTTGGGAAGTGCATCTTGGCTGGCCTGACTCTCGATCCGTCTGACTCTTGATCCGTCTGACTCTTGATCCGTCCGACTCTCGATCCGTCTGACTCTTGATCCGTCTGACTCTTGATCCGTCCGACTCTCGATCCGTCTGACTCTTGATCCGTCTGACTCTCGATCCGTCTGACTCTTGATCCGTCTGACTCTTGATCCGTCTGACTCTTGATCCGTCTGACTCTTGATCCGTCTGACTCTTGATCCGTCTGACTCTTGATCCGTCTGACTCTTGATCCGTCTGACTCTTGATCCGTCTGACTCTTGATCCGTCTGACTCTTGATCCGTCTGACTCTTGATCCGTCTGACTCTTGATCCGTCTGACTCTTGATCCGTCTGACTCTTGATCCGTCTGACTCTTGATCCGTCTGACTCTTGATCCGTCTGACTCTTGATCCGTCTGACTCTTGATCCGTCTGACTCTTGATCCGTCTGACTCTTGATCCGTCTGACTCTTGATCCGTCTGACTCTTGATCCGTCTGACTCTTGATCCGTCTGACTCTTGATCCGTCTGACTCTTGATCCGTCTGACTCTTGATCCGTCTGACTCTTGATCCGTCTGACTCTTGATCCGTCTGCCACACTAGTGTTGGTCCGCTGAAAAGGGCGGGTAGGCGATTAAAAATGCTGCGTGGCTGCGTGCAAGGCTCGGTCAAAAGCCCCCCCCCTCCTGTTCGAAGTGGCAGTTCCTAGGGGATGGTTGCATACCAGAAGCGAATAGATGCTGTTTGCACTTTTATCTGTCAAAAATTCGGTGAACTTTTTGTTAGGAGCTTTGATCTATTGCTTAGTCAGACACTGCGGTGCTCCAAGTTGTCGAAAATGTCTTTTAATATCTCACTTGGGGCGTGGATCGCTGAAAATCTCTGGCCTTGGGGGGTAATTGCGGAGATGTCAAGACTCTTGGGGGGTTGGGGGTTGCTGAAGTGCTGCGGCTCATGAAGGAAGGAAGTACTGAGATGTGAAGGTTTGTTTGGGAAATTGCTGAGATATCAAGGCTCATGGGGTGAGTTGCTGAGATGTCAAGGCTCATGGCCGGGTGAGTTGCTGAGATGTCAAGGGTCAATTGGGGGGAGTTGCTGAGATGTCAAGGGTCAATTGGAGGGAGTTGCTGAGATGTCAAGGGTCAATTGGAGGGAGTTGCTGAGATGTCAAGGGTCATGCTGGGAGATGAGTTGGGAGTTGCTGAGATGTCAAGGCTCATGGCCGGGTGAGTTGCTGAGATGTCAAGGGTCAATTGGGGGGAGTTGCTGAGATGTCAAGGGTCAATTGGAGGGAGTTGCTGAGATGTCAAGGGTCAATTGGAGGGAGTTGCTGAGATGTCAAGGGTCATGCTGGGAGATGAGTTGGGAGTTGCTGAGATGTCAGCAACATCTGGGATGCAATGCTGATATCTGGGAGTTGCTGAGATGTCAAGGGTCATGCTGGGAGATGAGTTGGGAGTTGCTGAGATGTCAGCAACATCTGGGATGCAATGCTGATATCTGGGAGTTGCTGAGATGTCAAGGGTCAATTGGGGGGAGTTGCTGAGAAGTCAAGACTCATGCTGGGAGTTGCTGAGAAGTCAAGACTCATGCTGGGAGTTGCTGAGAAGTCAAGACTCATGCTGGGAGTTGCTGAGATGTCAAGGGTCAATTGGGAGTTGTTGTTAGGCCAAACATCAAAAGGAGTGTTAGGGTTAAGCTATGGCTTCAAGGAAGGCTGTGTTGCCAATGCTTACAGAGGGTTCTGATACACGTATCTTAGGCTAGATAGCTGGCTTTCAGGGCTGAGAGATGCTTTGTTGCTCTAAACATCATTTTCTTTAAGATACAAACAATAGCGACTGTACAAGGTCAAAACCTACACGTGTAGGTGTTTTTATTAAAAATATTTTATTGCTTTCATTGTTGCCTCCCCAACGGGGGGCGCAGATTGCTAGTCTATTTTCTATAGCTTATAGCCAATATACCCGGGTAGCCATGAAAACGCAGGCAGCTTAATAACTGCCTAGTGATTCGTTTTCCAGACCGGATCCGCCTGCTCTATATATTCGTTCCATCATCCTATTGCCCCAGCTGCCAGGAGAGCTAGCTAAATAGCTCCATCTGCGGTCTGTTTACTGCCAGCTTCCTGCTATAGAAGATGGAAGACAATGGCGCACTGTTTTTTTATAGTGGCACCATGGTTTGAGTACGCTCTCATAGGATTTGATAAGTCCCTGTCATAGTAAATAAAAAACATAAAGCACTTCAAGGACGCTCTGGACTGGTAGTCTAATTTGATACTATTGGAATATGTAAACTATGGGTGTCTGGATTCTCTTGAATCCGCAGCCATCAAGACAGGGGGGACTGATGCTTTGATAGGGTAAGAGCAGGTAAAGTGGTCTGACTCTCACGCCACGACCCCTGGTTCGGCCACTTCGTGCGATTCGAAACCATGAGGGTCATGGCCCCCAAGGCACACAGAGAGTATACATACCTGACGACTAGAAAGTCAGGACCGCTGTACAGCCTGTGTGAGCGTGTAGACCAGCTAACTAATTAGCTGGCTAAATAACTAGCTGACTAACTAACTAACTAACTGACTAACTAACTGACTAACTGACTGACTAACTAACTAACTAACTAACTAACTAACTAACTAACTAACTAACTAACTAACTAACTAACTAACTAACTAACTAACTAACTAACTAACAAACTAACTAACAATCTAACAAACTAACTAAGTAACTAACTAACTAACTAACTAAATAACTAACTAAATAACTAACTAACTAACTAACTAACTAACTAACTAGCTAAGCTAACTAACTAACTGACTAACCAACTAACTAACTAACTAACTAACTAACTAACTAACTAGCTAACTAACTAGCTAACTAACTAACTAACTAACTAACTAACTAACTAAATAACTAGCTAACTAACTAGCTGAATAACTAACTGACTAAACTAACCAGCTAACTAACTAGCTAAATAACTAACTGACTAAACTAACCAGCTAACTAACTAACTGACTAACTGACTGACTAACTAACTAACTGACTAACTAACTAACTAACTAACTAACTAACTAACTAGCTAACTAACTAACTAACTAACTAACTAACTAACTAACTAACTAACTAACTAACTAGCTAACTAACTAACTAACTAGCTAGCTAACTAACTAACTAACTAACTAACTAACTAACTAACTAACTAACTAACTAACTAACTAACTAACTAACTAACTAACTAACTAACTAACTAACTAACAAACTAACTAACAATCTAACAAACTAACTAAGTAACTAACTAACTAACTAACTAACTAAATAACTAACTAAATAACTAACTAACTAACTAACTAACTAACTAGCTAAGCTAACTAACTAACTGACTAACCAACTAACTAACTAACTAACTAACTAACTAACTAACTAACTAACTAGCTAGCTAAGCTAACTAACTAACTAACTGGACAAATGGATGAATGAAACTCCTACCTGGAATTCAACCAACAATGCTGTGATCTAATATTGAAAGAATGAAGACTTCCGAACAGAGATTGGACAGGGAGATTTGCAGCCTTGCATTATTGCAGGCTTTATATATGTGGCAGGCACCCCTCAACAGAGATGGGAGTGTGGGAGTGAGATGTCACAGTCGATATCGAGTTACTGTTGATCGGCTCGCGGTGATGAGTCTCTCTCAGTCAAAACCCGATGGTGGAAAGGGCGTGGTTCGGGCCCCAATAGTCCAGCTCGGTCCCTACCCACCCCTCATTCGAACACAAGCCGGTCTTTCGGTGCCAAACGTCATTGATTGGCAGAGCCGAGCTGAAATTCTTTTTTTCAGTAGAAAAAATCAGCCAGCCCCATTTTTTATCCAGGCATCGATCTGAATAATTCGCTTTCAATTCTTTTTAAGCGGAAAATACAAAGCAACAAGATTTCTTTGTGACTATAAATATATTTTCATTTAGCAGCAGTGGCCGTGCCAGGGACTACGAATACAGCCTTTAGTGTTAATAAGCGTTTGATCAGGACGAGAAAAACAACAGGCAGTGGATAAATAATTCGCGACTTGTGATGAAACAAAAATACACAGACTGGTTCTAAGAAAGAACCAAGAAACAGATGTTGGGCCGGGTGCTCTGCTGGGACGAGGTCAGGTGCATTAACATGAAGTTGGACATCTTCAAAAAAGGTGGAGACAAAAACGTTCAAACATCAAACGTTCTTGCTTCTGCTGACACTGTTGCAACAGTCACTTACAAGACACATTTGACACTGTTGCAACAGTCACTTACAAGACACATTTGACACTGTTGAAACAGTCACTTCAGTTGCTGTTATGCCTCTCCCCTGGAAACTTGGCCAATTTTGGAGATCGGCACAGGTGAAAAGAATTTGCAAATTTTGTTTCTTTCTGCACAGCCGCAAATTTATTTTGCTGTTGCTCCTTGTGTTCGGCTACCGGAGATTCCATTATGCTGAGCAGCTGGTCTCGTTGCTCCAACTGCTTCATCTGCATCAGTGGCAGCTCCTCGCCCTGATTCTGCTGCTGCTGTCGCTGCTGAGGTACGTCCGAACCGTGGCGTTGCGGGTACTGCTGCCGCCACCTGCGCTGCTGCCGATGCCGCCGACTTCGGCTCTTGTTGCAGCTGCACAAGCGGGACAGTCGAGACCGAAGCTCCGCCCGGATGCGCTGACCGGAAGCGCAGTAAAGAAAAAAATTCACCGCGTGATTCGAGTACATGCACAGGTAGGTGATGGTCTCGGCCAGTCTGTACTGGGAGTACATTCGATAGTCCGAGTTCACGGCGTTCGTGTCGATGACCCCTGCGATTGTTGTGAGGATCTTCAGCAGGGCCACGGGCAGCGACGCCACCAGGTAGAAGGTTGAGATTGACAACAGGAGCACTGTCACCTGTTGTACGCTCGCCCTACGGTTCATGGGGCTTCGTACGTGGCTGCCGCCGCTGACGCCGCTGCCGCAGACGCTAACGTTCGCCAGTTCACGGATCCGACTTCCGCTCCCGCTGCTGCTGCCGCCCAGCGGGGCGGTCACTTCTGCATCGGCGGTCACTTTGCCTGGGAATGTGCCAGTGGGTGTTCGTTCGAGCTCATCTTAGGGGCGCCCCTTTTTTCTCTCCCTTGAGCAAATCTACGAAAAATGAGGGTAAGTCTAGAGCCATGCTCAGCCATTCTGCCTGCAAGTTAGTCTGGAAAAGTACTTTTGAAAGGGCTGGGCTTTGTGCAGAGGCCGAGACGCACTTTGGCCTTTCCGTCTCTTTTTCTGACATCAAATTGGCAGATAGATATGGCAATTATTGTTCTGGCTTCAATTAGTTTTGTAAGCTTCGCTCTAATTCTATGGTTAACTTTGTGAATCAACTGCATGTCACATTGACGTTTTTGCTCCTAAGCCTTGAAAATTAGATAAAATCCAAGTGATTTGTGTGCGTTCTAACTTTGCACAACCGGACGTACCTACGGAACCTTGCCGCGAGACGAGTTTGCATTGTCGAGTAAGCAGCTTACCTGACTTTAGATAAAAATCTCTACATTAAGCCGAAGACACTATATTGCACCTGCTCACTGACTTTGCACTCGGGCACTATATTGCACCTGCTCACCGACTTTGCACTCGGGCACAAAAGAGAGCAGGCAGTGCTTTGATCAGCTCTCGATATGAGGATCAAAGAAGCTCGGGGACGTCTAGAGCACTGGCTCTCTGGCTCACCTGCTCTGGATCCAGATTTGGCAATCGATGTGAAAGAGCAGTTTTTTCTTTCTTTCTTTTTTTCAACAGACTGTTGAGTTCGAGAATCCCATCAACTATTAGACCTCCCGGCTCCTCAATACCCAGAAAGCGTTGCATTTTAGCTTCTTCTCAGAAGCAGTGGTCATTATGAGGCTGTGCTCAACTGCGACTTCTTCAAGAAGTCAAAGTTGTCCCAGTGCACTGAAGTTTCGTGAGCTAGCTCAACCTACCATCTCGCGCTCCTCCTGCCCTCCAGTGCACCAGCTCCGGCGAACGCGAATTCGTCGGTTTGGTTTTGACCTTGGTCGCGGAGACGCCAGGCGCGGTCTCGTCCAAACCGACAGCGCTGAGCTGCCGCAGGCGCCGCAGCCGAGCCTGTCGCAGTTTGGCTATGGTGGTGGCGTTGCAGGTGAAGATGACAACTAGCGGCACAACCGAGTACAGTACGGCGTCAGCCACGCTGAGAATGCTGCTCAGGTGTTGGGCCGACTCGCGAATGTCGCACATCGGGTAGGCCTCGAAGCTGGCATTGGTGGCGTTGACGTCGTCGTCTGACGCTGAAACGTAGTGATGGTCCAGGATGAACAGCCAGTGGCAGTTGGCCAGCAGGCTGAACGTCACCACGGCCAACATGACCAGGCGAAGCCGCCGGCCGGACTGCATGCGGGCCGCTCGCAGCGGGCTGCGAATCGCCAGTGCTCGTTCCAGCGAGACCACGCCAATTAGCAGCGCTGAGCATGTGCTGGCAAAGTACGACGCGAACTTGTTAATCAGGCATGCGGCTAAGCCCGTGCGCTCCAGGCTGAAGCCAAAGGCGTGCTGCAGCCACCGGCTGAGCAGGCCGGACGTCAGGACCATCTGGTCGAGCAGCCCGAGCAGCACCAGATACCTGTACGTGGCTGTAGCCTTGCAGTTTGGCAGAAGCAACCAGATGAGCAGGACGTTGCCCGCTGTGCCAATGCAGAACAGGGCAGGGCTGGCAACCCAGTTCAGCCACTTGTGCGCTCGATACTCCCCAATCGTGGCGTACAACTCCACCTCGTAGTCTTCCAGGTAGAATGGCATCACCTTGTCACGCTATCTCTGTCTCTCACACACTTTTTCGGTTAGGTTCGCTTCCAAAGCAAAATCAGTGCCCAGTTCCAGCTCAGCTCAGCTGTAGTTACTCAATTCCTTGGCACGAGCTCTACAGTTTTAAAGCCGGGCACGAAGTTCCGCCGCCTCTCTGTCACAGTTGGCTGTTCAAGTCAGCCTATGACCGGCTCTGCCAGGAGAGGACAAGAGGCAAGGCAGACGCACTTCTGAAGCAGAGGCCGCTGCGACGGAGACTTGAAAAGAAAGGCCACCACCTGGGCCCCCCAATCAGCTTGATTAGCTTTAGGCCCTCCACATTTGGAATTCGCTCCTTGCTTAACAACTCCTTTGAGACAGGGGGTACAAAGAGGATGCTCAAGCTGCCCAGTTTTTGTCGCCCACGTTTGCACTTCAGGCGCCAATCAGTGGCACACGGTTTGTCTTCCGATTGAAGGACCCTCCAAGTGACATATCGAAGCTATATTGTCCCTACAGAAATTGTAGCGGGAGCTGGTGCCACTGGCGCTTAATTCTCCATGCTTCAGGCATATCGTCCCACAGACTGGCCTCAGAAAACATACGAAAGGACACCAATTCATTAAGGCACCAAGGTAAACTAACCAAGCCCTAACCCTAACCCTAACCAGCGGAGTGAAGCCTGTAAACAGGTCTATCTGAAACTCTCGATAATGTTCCCCACGTTTCTCAACCTATAGAAGTGATTCTCTTAAGCATCAAAGAGACTATTCAATAACCCCCAAGAGGTTCGGATTCTCCTAAAGACACCAAAAGAAGACGGCTACCTCTAAGCCGCGGAAACTCTGCATTAAAAACTGAATGAATTAGGCAATTCAGTCAAAGCTGAACCAAAAGTTACTTTCTTCAATTTCCAAGGCCTTCTATGAGCTTCACGCCACTTTCATTTGGAGCTCGGGCATGAAAATCGGCCTGAGACCTGCTGTACATCGAGTTTTCCAAGGCCTTCTATGATCTTCAAGCCACTTTCATTTGGAGCTCGGGCATGAAAATCGGCCTGAGACCTGCTGTACATCGAGTTTTCCAAGGCCTTCTATGAGCTTCAAGCCACTTTCATTTGGAGCTCGGGCATGAAAATCGGCCTGAGACCTGCTGTACATCGAGTTTTCCAAGGCCTTCTATGAGCTTCAAGCCACTTTCATTTGGAGCTCGGGCATGAATTTCCACCACTTGAACTCGGAATCGAAGGATTTTTGAGAACAAAAGGCAAGCAAAACAAAGCAGCCCATGCCAGCAGTGGGAGCACTATTCGGAGGGAACTAGATAGGGCAGCTGAAATCCAGTGCAGGCTGGACTGGTTGCAAACTTTGCTGACTGTCATTATTAGCTGTTGGTGCACTATTCCGTCATCAGTTGGCTTCCCCTCCCAGCTGCCCCCTGTGCAGGGGCTAATCCGCTTTTCCTTTTCCCGATCCTCACTTCAGGAAGCCGAGAGACAGGGCGTTGCCGATTTTAATTTATTGCTACAACAAGCATTTCGCTGCTTTCTGTCCGAATCCGCCACGGACCCGCGTTTCGGCTAAGCAATAAGTATCCCCATGCGACTGGCTTTTATGGATGAGACTTCCGTGCTTGTAGGTGAGCCTTTAGGACAAGGGTCGGCAAACTCAGGTCCGCTCTCTGCTCTCCTCTCTCCCGCCTCGTCTCTCCTCTCCTCTCCTCTCTCCTGCCTTGTCTCTCCCCTCTCTCCTCCCCTCTCTCCTCCCCTCTCTCCTCCCCTCTCTCCTCCCCTCTCTCCTCCCCTCTCTCCTCCCCTCTCTCCTCCCCTCTCTCCTCCCCTCTCTCCTCCCCTCTCTCCTCCCTCTCTCCTCCCCTCTCTCCTCTCCTCTCCCCTCTGTCCTCTCCTCTCGTCTACTCTTTTCTTTATTCTCTCATCTTTCCTTTCTCCTATCTCCCTTCTTTCTCTTCTCTATCCCCTCTCCTCTCTCCCCTAATCCGGACCGCAGTCATGCTTTAGGGGTTCTCTATCTGGCCCGTCAGGTAAACAAGTTTGCCGACCCCTAGCTTTAGGATGAGACCAGTGTGAGGTGACCATCACCAGCGCCGCGGCTTGTCATACGCGAATACGAGACATCCGCTGCTGATTTTTAACACGACCCTCAAAGTTTTTTTTCTCCAAGGTCAGAAAGTTTCTCCCGGCAAAGCACTGCTGGAACTATAAATCTAGAGAAAAGGCTAATGCGGATACAGTTCATTGCTTGAGCTTTATAGAGGCTTTGCGGATTAAACGCACTGCCTGCTGTGAGTAATTAATAATGGATTATGGGTTCGAGCCGCCTTAACTCAGTCCCGATCTAAGTAAGTTTTGACGCCTTCAAAGTGTACTTTCCCAGGCCAGAGATTCGTAAACTCGAATAGTCACGGACTTGTCGCGAAGGAAACTACATAAGCTGGCTCGATTAGAACTAATCCGCTCCATTCTGGTCTCAACTTTAACTTCCACGATGCTCTGCGTCTTTCGTTCTATTTTTAGGCTGTAAATGTAGTCAGTTTGGATTCCAGCTTGCTGTAAATGTAGTCAGTTTGGATTCCAGCTTGCTGTAAATGTAGTCAGTTTGGATTCCAGCTTGCTGTAAATGTAGTCAGTTTGGATTCCAGCTTGCTGTAAATGTAGTCAGTTTGGACTCCAGCTTGCTGTAAATGTAGTCAGTTTGGATTCCAGCTTGCTGTAAATGTAGTAAGTTTGGATTCCAGCTTGCTGTAAATGTAGTCAGTTTGGATTCCAGCTTGCTGTAAATGTAGTCAGTTTGGATTCCAGCTTGCTGTAAATGTAGTCAGTTTGGATTCCAGCTTGCTGTAAATGTAGTCAGTTTGGACTCCAGCTTGCTGTAAATGTAGTAAGTTTGGATTCCAGCTTGCTGTAAATGTAGTCAGTTTGGATTCCAGCTTGCTGTAAATGTAGTCAGTTTGAAGTCCAGCTTGCTGTAAATGTAGTCAGTTTGGATTCCAGCTTGCTGTAAATGTAGTCAGTTTGGACTCCAGCTTGCTGTAAATGTAGTCAGTTTGGACTCCAGCTTGCTGTAAATGTAGTCAGTTTGGATTCCAGCTTGCTGTAAATGTAGTCAGTTTGGATTCCAGCTTGCTGTAAATGTAGTCAGTTTGGATTCCAGCTTGCTGTAAATGTAGTCAGTTTGAAGTCCAGCTTGCTGTAAATGTAGTCAGTTTGGAGTCCAGCTTGCTGTAAATGTAGTCAGTTTGGAGTCCAGCTTGCTGTAAATGTAGTCAGTTTGAAGTCCAGCTTGCTGTAAATGTAGTCAGTTTGGATTCCAGCTTGCTGTAAATGTAGTCAGTTTGGATTCCAGCTTGCTGTAAATGTAGTCAGTTTGGATTCCAGCTTGCTGTAAATGTAGTCAGTTTGAAGTCCAGCTTGCTGTAAATGTAGTCAGTTTGAAGTCCAGCTTGCTGTAAATGTAGTCAGTTTGGAGTCCAGCTTGCTGTAAATGTAGTCAGTTTGAAGTCCAGCTTGCTGTAAATGTAGTAAGTTTGGATTCCAGCTTGCTGTAAATGTAGTCAGTTTGGATTCCAGCTTGCTGTAAATGTAGTCAGTTTGGATTCCAGCTTGCTGTAAATGTAGTCAGTTTGAACTCCAGCTTGCTGTAAATGTAGTCAGTTTGAACTCCAGCTTGCTGTAAATGTAGTCAGTTTGGAGTCCAGCTTGCTGTAAATGTAGTCAGTTTGGATTCCAGCTTGCTGTAAATGTAGTCAGTTTGGATTCCAGCTTGCTGTAAATGTAGTCAGTTTGGATTCCAGCTTGCTGTAAATGTAGTCAGTTTGGAGTCCAGCTTGCTGTAAATGTAGTCAGTTTGAAGTCCAGCTTGCTGTAAATGTAGTCAGTTTGGATTCCAGCTTGCTGTAAATGTAGTCAGTTTGGAGTCCAGCTTGCTGTAAATGTAGTCAGTTTGGATTCCAGCTTGCTGTAAATGTAGTCAGTTTGGAGTCCAGCTTGCTGTAAATGTAGTCAGTTTGGATTCCAGCTTGCTGTAAATGTAGTCAGTTTGAAGTCCAGCTTGCTGTAAATGTAGTCAGTTTGGATTCCAGCTTGCTGTAAATGTAGTCAGTTTGAAGTCCAGCTTGCTGTAAATGTAGTCAGTTTGGATTCCAGCTTGCTGTAAATGTAGTCAGTTTGGAGTCCAGCTTGCTGTAAATGTAGTCAGTTTGAAGTCCAGCTTGCTGTAAATGTAGTCAGTTTGGAGTCCAGCTTGCTGTAAATGTAGTTAGTTTGGAGTCCAGCCCGATAGAAAATAGAAATCCAGCTGATTTGATCGCCCCACTGAGTGCCAACGACATCTGACAGGTTAAAAATAGTCTGCAAAACTCAATAAGAGGATGAAGCAGTCAAACCAGACTGAGATGAAAAGCTGCATGACAGCATGCAGCAGTCATCAGACTGTCTAAAATCATCCCCAGAACCCTTTGTTTCCGGAAACGCCAGTCTCCCCTAAATGAAGCTCGGGATATTCCGGAACGGTAAGCCATGCAGCGCAGGCGAGACGGCTGGCACTGTACCTGTCGCATTGTGGATCTCAAACTGAAAAAAAACGCGTTTGTAAGGCCCGTGAATGCGTCAAACAGTGAACTGGATGTGACAAATTTAGGTTATTGAACTTTCAAACTCCGGCAAGAATTTGGGGCAAACAACCTTGATTCAATGGACAATGAACGGTGTCTAACCGTAAATACACACTTTGCTCATCTCTTCAACTTCCTGTCTCCTCTCTCCCTCTATCTCTCCCTCTATTTTTCCCTTTATTCTTTGTCAGGCAGATAAGTAGAGTGAAAGGTAGATAAGTAGAGTGAAAGGTAGATAAGTAGAGTGAAAGGTAGATAAGTAGAGTGAAAGGTAGATAAGTAGAGTGAAAGGTAGATACGAGTAAGTAGAGTGACAGGCAGATAAGTAGAGTGAAAGGTAGATAAGTAGAGTGAAAGGTAGATAAGTAGAGTGAAAGGTAGATAAGTAGAGTGACAGGTAGATAAGCAGAGTGAAAGGTAGATAAGTAGAGTGAAAGGTAGATAAGTAGAGTGAAAGGTAGATACGAGTAAGTAGAGTGACAGGCAGATAACTAAAGTGAAAGGTAGATAAGTAGAGTGACAGGCAGATAAGTAGATTGAAAGGTAGATAAGTAGAGTGAAAGGTAGATAAGTAGAGTGACAGGTAGATAAGCAGAGTGAAAGGTAGATAAGTAGAGTGACAGGTAGATAAGTAGAGTGAAAGGTAGATAAGTAGAGTGACAGGTAGATAAGCAGAGTGAAAGGTAGATAAGTAGAGTGAAAGGTAGATAAGTAGAGTGAAAGGTAGATAAATAGAGTGACAGGCAGATAAGTAGAGTGACGGGCAGGCAGGCAGTGAAAAGAGCACCAAAGGAAATGCTCTGTTTGGGAGGAAATCGGCTCAAGCAGACGGCTTTCAAAACAGATTAACATGGGATTAGCCAGGCCAGTGCGCTGGGTCCTTCAAAGCGCCTCCTTAATCCGATTGCAGACTTCAATAAGAATTTTTGCACATACTCCTGACTTTACACGCTTGCGTCGCAGATTCCTGGCAAACAAGAGAAAAAATTCCGAAGCGTCGTGTCGCAGAAGCCTCAAATCTTTAGTTTTATTGCGCACACCGGCGCTCTCCTCATGACACTACTAATGCTAGTAGCGAGATGAATATTAAGGTTTGAAATAAGATATTTTGATTTTGCAATAAATTCATTGTGAAAAAGTCTACGAAACTTAAAATCATGAGATTAGAAATCATAAGATTGGAAATCATGAGATTAGAAATCGTGAGATTAGAAATCGTGAGATTAGAAATCGTGAGATTAGAAATCGTGAGATTAGAAATCGTGAGATTAGAAATCGTGAGATTAGAAATCGTGAGATTAGAAATCGTGAGATTAGAAATCGTGAGATTAGAAATCGTGAGATTAGAAATCGTGAGATTAGAAATCGTGAGATTAGAAATCGTGAGATTAGAAATCGTGAGATTAGAAATCGTGAGATTAGAAATCGTGAGATTAGAAATCGTGAGATTAGAAATCGTGAGATTAGAAATCGTGAGAATAGAAATCTTGAGATTTAAAATTAGAAGATCAGAAATCGGAAGATTACAAATCGTGGAATTATAAATCGGGAGATTTGAAGTCGGAAGTTTGAAATCGGAAGATGAGAAATCGAGAGATTAGAAATCGTGATATTGGAAATCATGATATTAGAAATCGGAAGATTGGAAATCATGAGATTAGAAATCTTGAGATGAGAAATCGTGAGATTAGAAATCGTGAGATTAGAAATCGTGAGATTAGAAATCGTGAGATTAGAAATCGTGAGATTAGAAATCGTGAGATTAGAAATCGTGAGAGTAGAAATCGTGAGATTGGAAATCGTGAGATTGGAAATCGTGAGATTGGAAATCGTGAGATTGGAAATCGTGAGATTGGAAATCGTGAGATTGGAAATCGTGAGATTGGAAATCGTGAGATTGGAAATCGTGAGATTGGAAATCGTGAGATTGGAAATCGTGAGATTGGAAATCGTGAGATTGGAAATCGTGAGATTGGAAATCGTGAGATTGGAAATCGTGAGATTGGAAATCGTGAGATTGGAAATCGTGAGATTGGAAATCGTGAGATTGGAAATCGTGAGATTGGAAATCGTGAGATTGGAAATCGTGAGATTGGAAATCGTGAGATTGGAAATCGTGAGATTGGAAATCGTGAGATTGGAAATCGTGAGATTGGAAATCGTGAGATTGGAAATCGTGAGATTGGAAATCGTGAGATTGGAAATCGTGAGATTGGAAATCGTGAGATTGGAAATCGTGAGATTGGAAATCGTGAGATTGGAAATCGTGAGATTGGAAATCGTGAGATTGGAAATCGTGATATTGGAAATCATGAGATTAGAAATCGGAAGATTAGAAATCATGAGATTAGAAATCGTGAGATTGGAAATCGTGAGATTGGAAATCGTGCGGTTAGGAATCGTGAGATTAGAAATCATAAGATTAGAAATCGTGAGAGATTAGAAGTCATGCTACCAAACGCTTTGGGACAGAAGCCATGAGATCTTAGAGTCCCTGTTCGAACTTGGAATTTAGAAGTCTCGCAACAAAAATACGAGCACAATCCATTGAATAGCGATCATTGCTGTAAATATGAGACACCTGTCAAAAACCTTACTTGATGTTAGGACTAGACCTGATTTCTAAGAAAGGATCTATTGCGCATGGCCTAATTAATATTCTTGTATTGACTTTGTCAGTCCCAGTAATGATAGAGATTAGCCAGGTCTAGGCAGTCTGGTCTCCAAGATGATACCCAGTGACAGGATTTCTTGAGCAATAGTACATGACATCATGTGATGTTTTTTCGCTCTTTTTGCTACTTGAGCAAACATAGGTATAAAAAGTCAATCGAGAAGGTGAACAGTTTAGCTTTGCTTAATGAGGGTGCATGCTTAGCTAACCAGGTATCTGGTCTGAGCTAAAAAAATACCTGTTTTGTAAATTAGTATTATTTTTCATTTTTCATCTCCACAAGGATCTGCAATTACTTCTTGACTTTCATTTGTCACACAGACATCAAAACTTCAATTTTTTAGAATAGATATGAAGGGAGTGGAGATGAAGGGAACAGAGATGAGGGGAATAGAGATGAGGGGGGTGGAGATGAAGGGGACAGAGATGAGGGGAATAGAGATAATGAGAATGGAGACGAGAGGAATTGGGATTAGGGGAATGGAGATGAGGGGAACAGAGATGAAGGGAATAGAGATGAGGGGAATAGAGATAATGGGAATGGAGACGAGAGGAATTGGGATGAGGGGAATGGAGATGAGGGGAATAGAGATGAAGGGAATGGAGATGAGGGGAATAGAGATGAAGGGAATGGAGATGGAGGGAATAGAGATGGAGGGAATGAAGATGAGGGGAATGGAGATGAGGGGAATAGAGATGAAGGGAATAGAGATGGAGGGAATGAAGATGAGGGGAATGGAGATGAGGGGAATAGAGATGAAGGGAATAGAGATGAGGGGAATAGAGATGAGGGGAATAGAGATGAGGGGAATAGAGATGAGGGGAATAGAGATGAGGGTAATAGAGTTGAGTGTAATATAGATAAGGGTAAAATAGATGAGGGTAATAGAGGGGAATTCCAGGGAAGAGAGCGAGGCGGTGCAGAGGAGGAGCAAGGAAAGTGTGTCAGGATAAGCTTGAATTAAAAATCCTGCCTTCCCATAGTAGCCGTGGAGTCAAATCAACGCAATTAGTGCCCGCTCGTTACCGAAAAGTGAGCTGGTCTGGCAGCGGTATTATTTCTCTTTCTCTTGCTTAATAAAAGTACAATTTCTCAACAGCCTCGCATATGCTGGGATTTGATGAACAGATCTGCATGCTTTTATCCCAGTTGTCTTATCTCTGACTGCAGCTCGCAGTGCTCCCTGACTTCCGCACTTCCCAACCTATAAAGCGTAGATGGGAACACTAATGCTTAGAAATCAAATTATGGCCCATTCGGTTCGCAAACTAATTGGGAAACTTTCGCAAAGGGATTTGTGGCGCATCGCGGGCTAGGGAAGTGCATTGTGTAGCGGTTGTAAAAGCCAATCATAAACCACGAGCGTACTTGAGTGTTTACACTACCACTACTGCCGGCCCGCGAAGATCCTAAAGAAGCATGCCAAAGGAGGAATGTCATTTTATCTACTGTATAATGTGGTCTTTACATGTATAAAATGGAAGTGTGTCACTGTGTCTTGCAATCGGTCTTGAGTGTCCTGCAATCGGTCTTGAGTGTCCTGCAATCGGTCTTGAGTGGTCTTGAGTGTCCTGCAATCGGTCTTGAGTGTCCTGCAATCGGTCTTGAGTGGTCTTGAGTGTCCTGCAATCGGTCTTGAGTGTCCTGCAATCGGTCTTGAGTGTCCTGCAATCGGTCTTGAGTGGTCTTGAGTGTCCTGCAATCGGTCTTGAGTGTCCTGCAATCGGTCTTGAGTGTCCTGCAATCGGTCTTGAGTGTCCTGCAATCGGTCTTGAGTGGTCTTGAGTGTCCTGCAATCGGTCTTGAGTGTCCTGCAATCGGTCTTGAGTGTCTTGCAATCGGTCTTGAGTGTCCTGCAATCGGTCTTGAGTGTCCTGCAATCGGTCTTGAGTGTCCTGCAATCGGTCTTGAGTGTCTTGCAATCGGTCTTGAGTGTCCTGCAATCTGATACAGCATGGGTGTCCTTCAATCGGTCTTGAGTGTCCTGCAATCGGTCTTGAGTGTCCTGCAATCGGTATTGAGTGTCCTGCAATCGGTCTTGAGTGTCCTGCAATCGGTCTTGAGTGTCCTGCAATCGGTCTTGAGTGTCCTGCAATCGGTCTTGAGTGTCCTGCAATCTGATACAGCATGAGTGTCCTGCAATCGGTCTTGAGTGTCCTGCAATCTGATACAGCATGAGTGTCCTGCAATCGGTCTTGAGTGTCCTGCAATCGGTCTTTATTGTCCTGCAATCGGTCTTGAGTGTCCTGCAATCGGTCTTGAGTGTCCTGCAATCGGTCTTGAGTGTCCTGCAATCGGTCTTGAGTGTCCTGCAATCGGTCTTGAGTGTCCTGCAATCGGTCTTGAGTGTCCTGCAATCGGTCTTGAGTGTCCTGCAATCGGTCTTGAGTGTCCTGCAATCGGTCTTGAGTGTCCTGCAATCTGATACAGCATGGGTGTCCTTCAATCGGTCTTGAGTGTCCTGCAATCGGTCTTGAGTGTCCTGCAATCGGTATTGAGTGTCCTGCAATCGGTCTTGAGTGTCCTGCAATCGGTCTTGAGTGTCCTGCAATCGGTCTTGAGTGTCCTGCAATCGGTCTTGAGTGTCCTGCAATCGGTCTTGAGTGTCCTGCAATCGGTCTTTATTGTCCTGCAATCGGTCTTGAGTGTCCTGCAACCGGTCTTGAGTGTCCTACAATCGGTCTTGAGTGTCCTGCAATCGGTCTTGAGTGTCCTGCAAGCGGATACAGTAGGGGTGTCCTATATACAGGTAACTGTAAGTAGTAGACAATATATGGAAAACTACTCGTATTTCACTAGAATTGAGTGCTAAGCAAGTTTTAGAACGCATAAAAACTTCCGCAAAGTCACGCGACTTTGCCTCTCGCACTCTAACGGCTCAGCTCACAAGCACAGCCTGATGCCGCGCTCTGAGCCAGGATGAATCGGGGGCTGCAGTAGGAGAAATCAGGCAGGAAGAGTAGAGAATCAGAATTGAGTGGAAGGTGCAGGTTGCGGACAGAAATAGGCTGGAAGACTCTCAACACCTGGCCAGCGAGAGGCGTGAATATGTGCTTGAGAAATTGCCATTGATATTCCTTTAATTGGCACAACTGGAGTGGAAATTCAACTGCTGTATTTATCTGTATTTATCCAGACAAAAACTGGTTGATTTCAAATCACGGATTTGAAAGTGGAATCTCAAATTTGCTATAAAAGTTTACTCAGAACCTTCAGAAATCATCAGGATACGGCCAGTGCAAGCCCACCTGCCTGGTCGCTACGATGCATTCTGGAAAGTCGGCTGGGCTTAGCAGAGAGGGAGAGAGAGAGAGGCAAAGGTGGAGAAATGAATAATTCAATGACTGAACGAAGTGCATCGGGTTGAGGTTGGGTTCAATTCGCTCGCAGCCAATCAGGCGCTGGCAGAGCCGCTGCTGCATTTAATTTCTGCTTTCTGCTTCTTCTTTGGGCTGCCACCAATTCAGGCCGGCTCAGCACGCCTGGAGCGGATAGGAAAAGAAGGCCGAGACAGTAGAAGGTAACGAAGAGAAGGAAGCACTTGGATTAGCTGCACTGGACAGGTGAGAGGGCGATGAATCTGTGGAATCCTTGACAAGAAATGAGATTAAAGAGACTTGTAACCCCGATCTGCTTCCACAGGGCTGCCCGCAGCTGCCGCCGTGACTTCGACATGCAGACGCACAGTTTACTCGACACCGAGGACACAAACCTCACCTGCCAGTCGCCCATCAGTCAGGTGCGCTGGCACCTGGCTAACAAGTCCGAGTGTAAGCTGAGCCCTCCGGAGATGCAGCTGGAACTGCTGCTCACCTTTCACGTTCCGGTTTTGCTCTGCTGCACGGGAATCGTTCTCAACCTGTCCACTTTCTGCGTGTTCAAGAAACAGCATTTCGATGGACCGGCCTATGCTTACCTGGCGGCCATCTCGATGCTCGATGCCGTGTTCCTGGGATTCTACCTGTTCTATGTAGTCAGCGCCGTGCGGTAAGTAGCCCAGTGGCTTGCTATCAGACTGCCGTGGTTGTGCGGTTCTTTCCTGGGTGCGTTTGGTGAAGAGGAGTAGCCTTAGTGAGGCGCCATTTCATTTGAGCCAGCACCAGGGGCGCCAGCACCAGGGGCGCCAGCACCAGGGGCGCCAGCACCAGGGGCGCCAGCACCAGGGGCGCCAGCACCAGGGGCGCCAGCACCAGGGGCGCCAGCACCAGGGGCGCCAGCACCAGGGGCGCCAGCACCAGGGGCGCCAGCACCAGGGGCGCCAGCACCAGGGGCGCCAGCACCAGGGGCGCCAGCACCAGGGGCGCCAGCACCAGGGGCGCCAGCACCAGGGGCGCCAGCACCAGGGGCGCCAGCACCAGGGGCGCCAGCACCAGGGGCGCCAGCACCAGGGGCGCCAGCACCAGGGGCGCCAGCACCAGGGGCGCCAGCACCAGGGGCGCCAGCACCAGGGGCGCCAGCACCAGGGGCGCCAGCACCAGGGGCGCCAGCACCAGGGACGCCAGCACCAGGGGCGCTAGCACCAGGGGCGCCAGCACCAGGGGCGCCAGCACCAGGGGCAGGCTGCTTCATGGGGTGCCATATGCTTTTGCCAGCCGATTGCATATGGCACTGCCCCCTGTCCCCCATGGTTACACCCCGTGTTTAGTCCAGGGTTGGAAATGCGCCTATAAATCCTAAAATTCTGGCTGGAATGCAAAATACGTGCACTGTGTCAAATATTAAATAACTAGGACATCAATCTTAGAATACGCTCGTAAATTGATCTTTCGCCTTTAAACTCAGCACTCCCACGGATTCCCAGGGTTTCTTGTTGTACTATCGTACCTTAAAATAGGAGGAACGAATCAAAGGTTATAATTAATCCCAATGCTGACTTTCCGAGGAGAAAATATGCTACTGAGCAGACAAGCTCAAATGCGTAATCCTTTAAAAACCCTTTGACGTATAGTTTCATTATTATATAATCCAATAAGCCCAAGACTTACGCTGTACGAGCGTACTTTAAAAATGGAATTCGATAATGACGCTTCAAGCTGTTCAAGCTTCAACGTATGAAGAATAGGCTCTAGCGAGTGATGAAGCCAGTTCCGACGTCTCTTCTTGATCATCTATTGGCCCAGTGAAGGATAAGCCATTGGTCGCATTTAAGCCACTCTACATGTACATGTACCCTCTTCGCAAAACAGCTGCAAATCAAGCATTTTCAAATCGGGGCTAAAAAATAAATTGATTACACCTGCTCCAATTAGGCCAGATGTGCAACCGACAGCTCAGCCGCAGCTATTGCGTACGGCTGTTCAGTCCAAGGACTGGGGGGTCGCCACGCGCACCCTCAATGATTCCAGCTAATGCTGGCACCCATTTTACAGCTGGGTGAACTGAAGCAATTCAGAGTTAAGTGTCTTGCTCAAGAACACAAATTGTTCCGAATGGGATCGAGAATCGAACCCCCGACCTTCAAGTCGTGAGTCAGACGCTTTAAGATGTCGGAGATCTTTGAGTCGACTCGCAAGCGTGTGCTCTCACAGGGTGCACACAGAGGCCCTGGCTTTTCTATCGTCAGGCATGTACACTCTCTGCACCTTGAAGGTTGGGTCTCGTGGACGGGAATGGTACAGCCCGTACACATTTCTGCGCACAGAGCCCGAAAATTAATGTGGTTGGCCGCGCTATGTGGCCGAATCCATTGTGGAGTTCGACGCCCTGTGTGGGAATGAACTAAACAATGTGCATGAGCTCAGAGGATAAGTAGATTGAGAGAACCGAAGGCCCAGGGCGCTAAGCTCATTCGCGAACCGCATTATTCGGTTTCTAACGCCTGCTTTGTGCTTCTCGAAGCTTCCCTGCGGTCGGTCTCGCTAAACATACTCATAGAGATGCTTCTTAACCAACCATGGAGAATTTCCAGGCGCTACAAGGACGCCGGACGCTGTGCCAAGGACATCTTGAACGATGACTTGGAATAGCAGCGACTCTGTCAAAAACACCAATTGTCAGACACGTAGAGGTTGCACAGTTCTGGAGGCCGAATCACTAGCTGAGTCGAATGTGACCGGAGAACGAAAAATGCATCGATCAAGACAATAATGGCCGCAATGTTTTACTGAGGCATTATCAGAAAATTCGTGAGATATATTGCTCAAACTAGCGGCCTCCCAGTGTCTAAAATTGAGGGTCTAGAGAATATCTGACAGCCCAGATGTCTTATCCAAGGTCTCCTTGGCTGAGCTGTCCTTGGAGCCAGATGGCCCGGCCCGGGTTGGCAGATTTATTATTATTTATCTCTCTGTTATCGGCGCCCAGCGGAAGCTGATCCGGGCAAAATCGGCTTGGCAACGCAACTGAACTGCCTTATCTCATTTCGGATCGTTTTATAACGGAGATCCGCGAACGACTCCGTCTTAGCCGGTTCGACTCTGTTTAGCTCTCGACGGGTGTAGCCTAGTGGTCAGAGCGTCGGACTCCCGACTTCAAGGTCACTCGGAACAATTTGTGTCCTTGAGCAAGACACTTTAAACTCTGCATTGCTTCAGTTCACCCAGCTGTAAAATGGGTGCCAGCATTAGCTGGGGTAATTGAGGGTGCGTGGGGACCCTCCAGTCCTTGGACTGAACAGCCGTACGCAGCCTTCAGATGCGCCACGCATAGCTGCGGCTGAGCTGTCGGTTGCACATCAGGCCCAATTGGGGCAGGTGTAATCAGTTATTATTATTATATTATTATTAGGCCTCAACCTCAACTCAGACAGACCCATAAAGGTAAGGGAGATGCTGCTGCAAAATGCATGAATAGGGATGCATTTAACGCTAACTGTGTATTCAAGCCATCTTCCAGCCAGCCAAACTTTCTCTAGAAACCGAGTGTCAGGCAGACTGAAGCCACAGCTGAACCTTTATGAGACGCTTTTCAGTTGATTGCAGGTTCGCTAAATAATATCGATTTTGGCTCTGAAAGGGGGGCCGTTTTGAAACGTGTGCACAAGAACGGCGCACTGACTGAAAGCGAATGTTCTACAATCCTACAGTGAAGTGCGATACAGAGTCCCATGCGGATAGAAAGGAGGCGGCGGCTGTCACATGCTGCAGATTCCCAGGGATCGGGCGATGCGGTCATCAAGGGGGGCTGGCAGATCGATAGAATTATTGATTCGGGCCCGTTGCGAATAGAGGGTGGAACCTAAATATAGAGCTTGTCTAAAATCGAATCTCTATCCATCCGATCCGCGATCCCGCTCTTTTTGTGCGATTGGGTTTGAGCTATTGTGGAATAGTGAATTCCAGCTTGTAAGAAATTGTGAGCTTCATGTAGTTGGGTTCAAACATCTTCAACTCGACGGATGTGCAGTTATGACATGGGCACTTCGTGCTCCAGAACTCTCTGGCTCTACATTCTTATTCCAGCCATCTACAAAATAAATGCTACATCAGTACATGTACTTTTCAGCTCTTCTGTAATCAATACTCCGCATCAAGTAAATTATCAATAGCACAGATTCTACTATATAACCCTAGATGGCCCACTCCATCAGCTGGAGGACCACAGCGCGAAACCCCGGGGTTTTTACCATAGACTATAGCTTCTGCAGCTGGTGTCTATGGCCCTGACCCCCCTTTTTTCGGGGCCTCGGAGACGGCCGCTAAATTCGAGCTACATTATCGAATGCTGGGGTGATGCATCTAGGCAATATACTCGTAGAATCTGTGATTGATACAAAAGAAAATGCTCAGCAGCAGCCTGAACCCAGCCCCGCTATCTGCAGAAGTTAGCAGCAGTCGGAAGTTTCAAAACTTGCTACTACCGCAGTGCCAGAGCTGTACCGAATGTACGCTCGTACACAGCTACAGATTTAGCTAACGCATCTGTACATGTACTCGTATAGAATAAGTGAAGACAGAGACGGCGGAATTTTTTAGATAAGCTGCAGCCACAGGGATAAAATTTTTGGGATTAAATCCTCGTTCGGCTAGGGATTAATCTGAAATGTGGCTTTAGTGCGGCTTGATGCAACATCACCAAGACAGCTCTCGGGTTGTGTTGTCTGCCCGTCTGCCCCCCTCTGCTGCCTTTAGGGATTTCGGTTCCTATCTGCACCCTCTCAGATCTGAGAAGACCGAGATAAGCAACTGAGAAACTGGATCCCGGAGAGGCAGATTACCGCCTACCAAAACGTTTATTATTATCAGCGCAATTTTGCTGGAACTCGGCCGGCTCAAAAACATGTTTTTGTTTTTGTCAATTTCGTTTCAACAGAAACCAAACTGATTAGACAGGAACGGAAAAATCCATTTGCCTAATTGTTAATTTTCGGGTCTACCGCCTCTGCTGGATGCAGCCAAGACACCCAGTTCCCAGTCGCGGCTGCACTTCAGTGCCTATGCATCTTGGCGGCTTCCGATTAGCAGGAAATTAAACTCGAACCGTTGATGAAGCAACAGATTCATTTATCCGCGGCTCAAATGCATTCAGGAACCAATTTGAGCTTGAAACAACATTCTCTGTCACAAATCGCCACACTGATAGTCACACTGCTAATTACACTGACAGTCACACTGCTAATTACACTGACAGTCACACTGCTAATTACACTGACAGTCACACTGCTAATTACACTGACAGTCACACTGCTAATTACACTGACAGTCACACTGCTAATTACACTGACAGTCACACTGCTAATTACACTGACAGTCACACTGCTAATTACACTGACATTTAGAGAGAAGCCAGTTGAAACTGTCATAAATAAAAAATTGCCTGAATAGAAAAAACAGCGAGTTATGTTGACAGCCTCGAAAACAAGAAGACCCGGGCTGGGCCCAGGGGAAAATTCTGTTTTGATTTTGCATTTTCGTCCACTTGAGAAATTCAGGTAGCAGCGCTAAGCCAAATAGCTTTTACCAATTTGATGTATTGTTTTGTTTTCCCGGTCGACAAGGCCTCTCATGCTTAAGCTGAAATTTTTTTGACTAGGCGCAAGTTGGAGTGTACTATATAACTGTCGAATAGTAAATCACGGTGAAGGTCATTTTGTTATAATGTGAATGTTGAAGAGTTTCTACGTGAGAAAAAAATCAATCAAGCGAGCCAGGCCCAGTTCAATCTCCAGACTGGGGATTTGGCAAATCCTATAGAAGAAATTTCCATTTCGAAGAGTACAGATGTACTTTTATTTACCTGGTTGGTTACTGCAGTTAGTTATTTGTCAGCTAGTTTGTAGGTCAAGGTGTCAATCAAGCAAGCAGTCATGGCAACTCCCTGAACACAAACAGCTCACACAAGGTGTACAGAGGCCCTGACTTTCTATTCGTCAAGGATGTACACTTTACTTGCGCCTTGGGTAGGCACAGTGGCCCCAAATTAATTTGGCCGCGGGAACTTCAACGCGTTTTCGCGACGAGACAGGGATTTATTTTCTAATATATTTCGATATTAAGTTTACTGCACTAGTATAAGCTTTCATATCCTCATCCACACCTGGTTGCGGCAGCCATTCATTGCTCTTCAGAGGGGAACGTGAGAGTGCTCAACACGAAGCTCCATCCCAGATGACATGACCCGTCCGCTCCCAGTCTCACATACTGGAGCTCTGAAGTGAAGGTTTGACTCGGAGGCTTAGAGAGAGCGTGCTTAACCGCGCCGCCTCGTCATCCGCTAATCTTCACGACATCGGGGGATCCCTCTTCTCAAAGGCGCTGTTGTACTTTTATCTCAACTGGATGAGCTGGCAGCCTTAGGGCGTATACAGATGGTACTTTGTCTGTCTGTCTGTCTGTCTGTCTGTCTGTCTGTCTGTCTGTCTGTCTGTCTGTCTGTCTGTCTGTCTGTCTGTCTGTCTGTCTGTCTGTCTGTCTGTCTGTCTGTCTGTCTGTCTGTCTGTCTGTCTGTCTGTCTGTCTGTCTGTCTGTCTGTCTGTCTGTCTGTCTGTCTGTCTGTCTGTCTGTCTGTCTGTCTGTCTGTCTGTCAGTCTGTCTGTCTGTCTGTCTGTCTGTCTGTCTGTCTGTCTGTCTGTCTGTCTGTCTGTCTGTCTTAGTGTCTGCTTGTCTGTCCCTATCAGCTCACGTTTTTCTCCACAGTAGACAAAGGTTATCTTAAATTGGGGCTCTCAGATATGAATAAGTCAGAGCATTGGCTTGAGAATTTCTGAATTGAACAGAGATTTTTATTTCATTCTGTGAAATCAGATTTTCCTTTCCTGGCTCAACGGAGCTGCAAAAATGGCGGCATTTTTTATCCCCATCCATGGAAACCGCGCCTCGCGAAAAACTACTGCACGACAGGATTAAAAAATGCGAAGAGCGAACACAAAATGTGTGATTTTGTACTGTTTCAAAGCTTAAAGACACAATACATGTCGATACAAAATTTACCCTCAATTGCACTTGAAAATCTGCTTTGATGAATAATCAATCATGCCTGAAGGATGGGTTTGGTAGCGTATCCCACACCTGAAGGATGGGTTTGGGGTGGCAACAATACCTGAAGGATGGGTTTGGGGTGGCAACAATACCTGAAGGATGGGTTTGGGGTGGCAACAATACCTGAAGGATGGGTTTGGGGTGGTAACAATACCTGAAGGATGGGTTTGGGGTGGCAACAATACCTGAAGGATGGGTTTGGGGTGGCAACAATACCTGAAGGATGGGTTTGTAGTAGCGGAGACACCTGAAGGATGGGTTTGGAGTAGCGGAGACACCTGAAGGATGGGTTTGTAGTAGCGGAGACACCTGAAGGATGGGTTTGGAGTAGCGGAGACACCTGAAGGATGGGTTTGTAGTAGCGGAGACACCTGAAGGATGGGTTTGTAGTAGCGGAGACACCTGAAGGATGGGTTTGTAGTAGCGGAGACACCTGAAGGATGGGTTTGGGGTGGCAACAACACCTCTGAAGGATGGGTTTGGAGTAGCGGAGACACCTGAAGGATGGGTTTGGGGTGGCAACAACACCTGAAGGATGGGTTTGGGGTGGCAACAACACCTGAAGGATGGGTTTGGGGTGGCAACAACACCTGAAGGAACATGAAATTCAACCTGACATCCCGCAGCTGCACGGAGCACAGCGACCGATTCCCGTGCGACTCATCCGCATTCCGAATCGCGCAGCTGGTCTCGGTCGTCAGCAGCGTCTACGTGGTGACAACCGTGAGCTTCAGCTTTCAGACGGCCTGCGCCTGGCTCACCGTCCTGCTGGGCATCGAGCGCTACCTGGCCATGCGCTATCTGCACTTCCGGAGGAACCGATGCCAGCTGGCCGACACCAAACTCACCGTGGTGCTGGTCTGCTGCGCCAGCTTCCTGCTTAACCTGCCCAGCTCGTTCAACATGCGCACTCAATTCGACCGGCGCCTGACCGACAACGGGACGGACCCGAATGGAGAAGGCAACTCGACCTCCTCGCTCTCCGTGCTGATTGAAGGCACGAATTTTGGCAGGTCCAGCGTTTATTCTGCCTACTCGCTAGCCAGACTCGGGGCCTCCACCCTGCTGCCGCTGCTGCTGCTGGCCGTCAACAACACGCTGCTGCTGGTGCTGGTGCTCTGCCACAGCAGGCGCGCTCGAGACGGCAGCAGTAGTCGGTACCTGTCGGCGAAGCGGGCCTCCAAGGTGTTGCAGGCCTCTCTGAAACGCATCAGAGCCCAGAGGCGACTGACGGTTCTGCTAATTGTCGTCATATTTGTGTTCCTCTGCGGCCAGGTGCCCCGCTCTCTGCTGTTCAAGGACGTTTTTGCTCTGCTGTACCGCCGCTGTCCCTGTGGCAGCTCCATGCTCTGGACCTGCTGTCCACTGTACAGGCGTCTGCACCCGGTGTGCGAGCTGATCTACCTGCTCTGCATCAACGCCAACTTTTTCATTTACGCCGCGCTTAACAAACATTTCCGTTCGCACCTGCGCTGGAGAAATAATCCTCTGCGGCGACCATCCGCCAACTCAGCCAACGCTACCGACACAATCTCCGTTCCGCTGCCGCAGCTGCCTGCGACGACGCCTGGGCCAACGTCGCAGCTCTCACCAGGGCCTGCCGGCTGCTGTCAGTCAGCGCCACGCATAATCTACGGCATCCCGTCCAACGGCAGCCCCTCTGCCGAGCGGCGCAACTCCTGCGTAGCCTTCAGCCAGCACGTGGCCAACTCGGTGGTGCACAACATGCTGGCCGAGCGGCAGCCGCGGAACAAGTCGCAGGGCTCGACAGTGTCCGTAGGCAGCAGCTCGCGGAGCCTCTGCCGCAGCGACGAGGCGTTTGGACCGCGCGAGGAACTTGACGACTTGCTGGGCACTACTGTGATGGTCAGTCACCTGTGAAATGACGCCGAATAGCAAAGAATCTGAGCTCACTAGACCGTGAGACTTGTCTCCGAACTGCAGTTTTTCGAGCTCTATAATTGTTCACGCTTCAATCCGGAGGTTGTCATCAAGAGCCTGCAGTTGAGCCTCTATTAGCCAGCTGGAGCTTGCAATGCTCGAAATTGAGCAAAACTGATGCTCGTAACCCAGCGCACATGTATTTGTTGTCGATCGTACTCTCGTATTGTGCGTCCTGTGTCACACTGCTAACCCCTGTCGCTATGGATACGAGTCAAAGTCACCAGTTGTACAGTCACGTGCCACCCACGTGGCAGCTGTGTCTTTTCAGCAAAATACTCGCCGCGCAGTCGAATTTTTGTTAGTCAGCTTTTTTCGCGCGCGTGAGCTGTCATCCAACCCGATGCCTGAGAGTGAATCAGCCATCATTCTATTTTTTAAAGCATTCAATACCGTAGTGTATTTGTTTCAACAGTCCCTGCGCTGCGTGTGTGTGTCGAATACATTTTAGCCGACATTGTCAATAGCAGCTGTGACAGTCTGCTAACCTATTGTTGTAATAGCTCCTTACATCATCTTTCCCAATTGCAAACAATATTTTAATTGTTTCATCCGTAATTAATATTTGCATATACGCTGGTACATGCAGGCAATGGAAATCTTTGAGAAAAAATTCTTAACATCGTGTGAAGCCCGACCTTTTCATGGCTGTTTTGTTGTTCGTGACTATATATAGCTAAATAAATGTGAAAGGCATTGTACGGCCTCAGAAAAAGCGTTCAGACGACGCCCTGCTGATCGGAGGAATATGGGCGAGCATATCAATCAGTTTTACAGCTTCGTGTCCTAATGGAGAAACTCGCAAGCAGTCAAGCATGACGCAATCACGAGCGCTATAATAAGAACATTTTTCGCCTGAGCAAGTTCTGAGCGGCTTAACGGGGACTGCTGTACCTTTATAGAAGCCTGCAAAGCGAGTTCATGGGTCTATATAGGTTCGTTGCAGTAATTTTACATGTATGGAACGCACAACCTAATGGAGCGTGTGTTGCTTGTACGAACGTATTTGTTAAGTTTATTGGTTTTTACAAGCGGACGGCATTAAATATACAGTACGTATATAGTTACTCGCATCTGTAATCCGGACTCGAAATATTGGTTGCATAGTCGCAATTTTATGCATGTAGCAGCCGATTCTGGCTTAAAACTAAATCTAACATTAGAATCAGGGGCGTCGCCATGGATTTTACGTTGGGGGGGATAAAGCCAAGAATTCTACATGTACATGTACATTATTTTCAGAATCGGTATTGTCAGCACTCATTTTAGTGCCGCAGTCACTCATTTTGGCGCCGCAGTCACTCATTTTAGCGCTGCAGTCACTGATTTTGGCGCCGCAGCCACACCCTGAAGCATTTTGTCGCCCTGAAGCAAGCAATTTTTTTATTTCCACAACGGGTCACAATAGGTTGGGTTGGGGGGGGGGGATGTCCCCCTTGTCCCCCGGTGGCGACGCCCCTGACAATCGAACCAGAGGGTCCTCATATAAGAACACTAAAGGCTATGAAGAACTTCGGATGAAAAATGCCAGTACAGTACGGAACTCATGACAGCGCATAATCCAGACGACCCCTACATGTAGCTGTCATCGGATCTGTGAGAACGAGAAGTCCGACTAGAAATGTGAAAAAGTACTCGCTAGGACTGGCAGATCGAATAAGTTGGTCAGGCTAGCTACTGTTAATTCAGTTTCTAGAACTGTATGGCTCGAAGCCATGCCCCATGGGCTGGCTTGGTTCGAAAGAAGCTTTGACTAAAATTGACTTTGACGTACAACGGTTTTTGATAGGAGGCAGACCCAATGTTCATTGTTTGATATGTCCCTTATCTATTCTTACAGCCCTACTAGTATTGATGTTCTTTGTTTTGTTTAGAAAATTAAGATTCTATGTTAATGAAGCTTCGTAAATCAGAATGCACAAACCCAACTGACCGTGCAGTTAGCTGGCAATGGAGTGGATCATGGAGCATGAGCTCAGAGTACTCGCTCTGGTAAATAAACCAGATTACATGACAGGATAACTTTCGCTTGAACAAGATAACATGCCCCATTCCGGTTAGGCAAAATGTTATCTTGTATGAATCCTGTTTGCGTGACGAAATCGTACGTCTCCTTGTTTCAAACAGGATCGCTGACCAGTTAACAGTCGGGTAATTCATGCGAATCTTGCAGAGAAACATCTTGCCGGGAGCAGTGTCGTGTCTTCTGTCTCTCCCTCCATTCTGTACTTAGGCTTATTGAACTCTACCGGACTGTTTTGACCCGCCTTTGGACTGTACAGTGTGTTCACTGGTGTATTGCATTCAGTTGAATTGAATTGGCCCTGACGAAGTCTTATGATTGACGAAACGCGTTGGTTAAAAAGAAAAATTGTATATGTTATTGTTGGCGTTTATTTTCTTACTACTTGTTAGACGAGCAACGATTTCATATCCCCAGGGATTTCAAGACTTCCATCAGTTGTCAAGCTCGAATTCGAGAATCTGTAAACACGAAATCTGCAGACTTGTGCGCCAGAGAGGCTGAGAAAGAAAAAGGTAGAGTAGATGTTAGTGTTTTCCTTGGTTTTGAACCTTTTGACTGCATGATGCCTGCCAGATGGCATTCTGGCTTACAATTTTTGGCATTCTGAAAATGGCACTGTGATTCTGACGATGAAAGAAAGGCACAGTTCACCTGGATTTCTGACCACCACGTGTCTGAATCACGTTTCAGCAGACTTCGGTGGCCACTGGCCTTCATCTACGATCGTAAGCAGAACTTTTTAGCTTTTTATTGATTGCGAATTTGCCCAGAGTAAGAATGCAAAACACACCAGACTGCGATTGATTTGGAAGGACGCACTTCGGATCTGTAAGTTAATCCAACACACTTACAGAAATGCTCGAGCTCTGCTGATACTAATAGATCAGGTTGTGTATATTTTTTATTTTAACTTTCTATTTCTACAGAAGCCGAGCAAAATAAAAAACTAAGTAACGTCAGTCAGCACTACTAAATCCCGGGTGTCAAGTAGCATGAAGAGGATTTTAAGTGCTTAGAACTTTGTGCATAAATATTAGATTTGTGTTAGGGCTATATGGGGTGAACACTAATATCTAACATTAGCAAACTAGACTTCTACTAACAGGTCTTACACTGCCTATTTTGAGTACTAATTATAGCATATTTACTGTAACTTTGCAAGCATTTAGTTTAGGAAACAGAAGATGTGCCTCGAATCTCCTCCGCTTCTCAGTAGAGCTCCTTGCCTTTGCGATTTCTGTAGGGCACCTCTCCGTTCGCCAGGGCTTTCAGAAATGGTTGCTGCAATTTGAGGCAAACAGATTAGTGAAGCACAGGAGTTCGCCATTTCTCATACTGAAATTAAATTTTACTCATTGATGCTTATTATCAAGGTATCCAACGTGACTGGCCATTTCTCATACCGTAGCACACATGTAAACTGGCCATTTCTCATACCATAGCACACACGTGAACTGCCCATTTCTCATACCATAGCACACACGTGAACTGCCCATTTCTCATACCATAGCACACACGTGAACTGCCCATTTCTCATACCATAGCACAGCACACACGTGAACTGCCCATTTCTCATACCATAGCACAGCACACACGTAAAATGCCCATTTCTCATACTCGTACCATAGCACAGCACACACGTAAACTGCCCATTTCTCATACCATAGCACACACGTGAACTGCCCATTTCTCATACCATAGCACAGCACACACGTAAACTGCCCATTTCTCATACTCGTACCATAGCACAGCACACACGTAAACTGCCCATTTCTCATACCATAGCACACACGTGAACTGCCCATTTCTCATACCATAGCACACACGTGAACTGCCCATTTCTCATACCATAGCACACATGTGAACTGGCCATTTCTCATACCATAGCACACATGTGAACTGCCCATTTCTCATACCATAGCACACGTGAACTGGCCATTTCTCATACCATAGCACACACGTGAACTACCAATTTCTCATACCATAGCACACATGTGAACTGGCCATTTCTCATGCCATAGCACACACGTGAACTGGCCATTTCTTCATACCATAAAACACTCAAATTTCAAAAGATATCGAAGTAAGCCAAGAAAACTCACCCGATAAAAGTAGTCATAGCTTAGGGCGTAGCACACAGGGAAGAGAATCGAGCCAAGGAACGCTAATGTTGACTTTCGGTTTGGCCGGAAAAAGTTCTCCATGGTGGCGTTGGCAGCGATGGCCCGCTGCACAGCCGGGTCGAACACCAGCCTGTAGTTTGGCCTGTGTGGCGAGGTGGACTTGCGCACGTACTCCTGGGCCCAGAACTCGCGCATCTGGCGCCTCTTGTCAATCAGCTGGCGCTCCTTCTCGCTGATGTCAAACGCCTTCCACGGATTCCACGACTTTGGTGACATTGTAATGGAAGACTTCTATCTATCCTTGTCAATTATTTGTCATGCAATATCGTGAACATGTTATTGATTTTATTAACCGACTTGTATCTTTGTGAAATTCATTTTTCACAAAATATAATTGTCAAAATGAGGCTCCTTATTATACTTGATAGCTTGAGCCTTTTTATTGCCAGTAAAAATAAATCGATTATATGATATTCATACAAATTACATCTATATAAATTTCTTAACTAATTGGATTACTTGGTGCTTTATTATGCTATAATATTAATCAGTTTCAGTATATTCTGTTTCTAAAGTCAATCTTGATAATAAGTATCGAGGAGTAAAAGTTGATTTTATTTGAATTCTTGACCTACTCAAAACAAGTTGTATCCTTGAGCAAGACACAACTCTGCATTGCTTCAGTTCACTCAGCTATAACATAAGTATTAGCATTAGCTAAAGTAATTGAGGCTGTGTATATATGGCAATCCCTAGTTCTTAGATTAAATAGCCCTATGCAACCATCAAATAAGCCACACAAAAAGCTATAGTTGAAATATCAGTTGCATATCTGCTCATTAGGACAGGTATAATCAAATTATTATTATTATCTATTTAAATAATGTCTCAATTTTAAAACAATTTACTTATATTGCTAAAAATTATGTAAATACTAAAAATATTGTGGTGACTAGCCTAATGACTTTTAGTCTATGGTACCACTTTTATTTTTACATACTGCGCTACTCTATTTAGCCCATAGGCACAATCAAATAAAAAGGCAACTATTTTCATTTAAGACTCGCAATGTGCTACAAGCTGCTAAAATATTTATCAAGAATACACCCGCTGGAAAATAGGGCAGGATTTCGGTTCGGATTTTTTTAATTTCGGCCGGATATTCTCTGCATCTGTTCAGTGGGAGAATATCCAGTCGTTTCTTCGGATAAGTGACGCCAACTTTACATATCCAGATGCTTTGTTCGGATATTGTAGTTCTGTATCCGGACGAAACATCCAGATATGTACATTGAATCCGGACGTAAGTCTGGAAATGTATCCGGCTATATTGTGCCGATTTTCACATTAATTTAGTTTTCCAAAGGATAATGCAGCATAATCTACTGCTTCGCTTGTATGGATAGATTCTGTTAATTCAAATGAATAAATTGTAGCAATTCTTTTGTGCATTTTAGTTGACAAAAAGGGAAAGAATGTTATTATATTTAATAGTATATTATATTTATATTTAACAAATAGTTAAACGCTGTTAGTGAAAAACAAGTAGTTAAACGCTGTTAGTGAAAAACAAGTAGTTAAACGCTGTTAGTGAAAAACAAGTAGTTAAACGCTGTTAGTGAAAAACAAGTAGTTAAACGCTGTTAGTGGAAAACAGCTACACTTTCAATTCAGTAGCAAGTGAAACAGAAGCATTTTAATATATTTTTCAAGCCAAAGCTGATAACTGAAAATAAAAAACTTAAGTCCAGTGTTCAAGTAGCTTTCATTGACATTGGTGCCGAATTGTATTTGCACACAGGAAAATTTCAGACACTTAATTTCAGGCATTGCAGATAAAATTTAGTCAGGTACAGTTGTAACTGGAAATTCAGTGACCATATTAGCTCTCATGGACAGCTTTCTAAAATCCAGGGTTGATGTGAGCGAAAAATTGAAGAAGGCCATATATGCATTGAAAAAACAGTGCGGTAAGTATCCGAACCAAGAGGTTTGGTATCCGGATGAAAAGTCCGGAAATTTTTGTCCAGATAAGTCATATATCCGGGTGATAATCCGGATATTCGTCCGGATACGACTTGTCTGGATATAGTAGAGTATCCGAACCAAGAGGTTTGGTATCCGGATGAAAAGTCCGGAAATTTTTGTCCAGATAAGTCATATATCCGGGTGATAATCCGGATATTCATCCAGATACGACTTGTCCGGATATAGTTTGGATAAAATGTCATATCTGGACATATCTGGCCAGTAGTGCAACCAGAAATTTTTCAAGGGGGGGGGCGGATTCTGAGGGTAAAGTCCCGGGAGGGGGGGGCGGCGGAGGGGTGGCTCTGTTTTTGGCGAAAATTCGCTTGGTCCCCCCTTTGATTTTTTTTCGATCCCCCGCCTAAGGGGAGGGCGACCGCCCCCCGCCCCCCCCCCCTGGTTGCGCCACTGTATCCGGCCATTCATTCGGAAAAGTGCCCCTATCCGGATCCGGATACGCTATATCTGAACCAAATATCTGTCCCTATTTTCCAGCGGGACAAATAGATTTATTTAATAGCTAATATATGAGAGACTAAGTTATATCTTATTATTAGGGTGCCAAAAAAGAAAAATATTTTAAAATCTTCATTTTTAACCATGCTATGTTGTAGCCCTAAAAATTATGACTGAAATATAATAACAAACATTTTAAAATGAATCAAGTATTAAAGAATCCATGAGTTTTTTGTCCAAAATTGCAAATAGCAAATGGCATTTTCAATCTCTAATATACTAAAAACTATGCTACTTAGGTAAAAAATGTAAAAATGTAAAAGGTAAAAAATAACCAACTTTAGCATTTTGAAAAAGTCATTATAAAACTTTTTGTTCACATTATTTTCTGATATTTTTTGAAAGCATATAGGGTTTTTTGTGCCAAATTTCACAAATGGCATAAAATTATATTTAAAGGTTAGGTGCCACTCTGGTACATTAATTTTCAATGACACATGCTCTTTTTGAATTTTAAGTTACAGTAAATTTTGAAAATTTTTTTATTTTATTTTTTCCATAATTTCCCATAAGATATCCCAGATTTTTCCTCATCCCATAATTTTATCTAAAAATAGGCCTACACAATGGAAATAGGCCTATGTTTTCATTTTTATTAGCACAATAATTATGGGCCTATTGCCTTGGCCTTAGGCCTATTGATTGGAGGCGAATCCAATATTTATCTTTTGATGTATTGTGTCTTTTTTATTGCTCTATCAATATTCATAAAGCTTTTTGTTCAAAGAATTAGGATTCTATATTAATTTTTTATTTTACATATCCTATACCTAACAATTGTAAAAATGCATGGCACAGCTCCAATGTTTGGTTTTATGAATCTTTTTTATCATCTCTATTAGAAATATTTGCTACATAGTTAGCTAAGAATGATAAAATAGACTCATAAAACCAAAGAGCTGAGCCACACCATTTTAACAGTAGAACTACCAAGAGGGGGGGAAAAATTTCCCCCCCCCCTGACAATTTTTTTTGCTGCGCCGGAACGGAGCAACGCAGGCACACGAAATTCAAGAACACGGGCTAACTTTTTGTTGCGCACCTTCTCAAACAAGAATCAAGTCGCCAACCCTCCGGACCATCGAGATATTCGACGATTCTGCCAGAAGGTCGGATTTTTCCCATAAGCGCTAGTGTATTCAGTACACCCCTGTGCGCCAAATAGCACTGCGCCTCAGTGCAGCCTTGCCAAGTCTCCAAATTTCATCAGCACGTCGACCAAATGTGTCTGCATCAGCTCTGACTTCGTTGGTTACTGGCCTTCACCGAGACGGAGCTTCTAGACCTTCAACAGGTGGCACCAGGTGACTATGAACACCTTGATGCGAATTTCTCTAGTTTTGCCAATCAAGCCTCGACAGTAGGCAAGCCTCAACTGCCAGACACCCTCAGCTAGTCTCCTGAGCATTCCTTCATCATCCCGACACCGTCGGCACCTTCAACAGGTGGCATCAGGTGACTATGGACGTCCTGTTGCAAATATGTCAGGTCTTTCTTATCAAGCTTCAATAATGGGCAAACCTCAACCGACAGACATTGTCAGCTAGTCTCTCGAGCATTCCGTCATCACCCCGATGACGTCGGCACCTTCAACAAATGACACCAGGTGACTATGAACACCTTGATGCGAATTTCTCAAGTTTCACCAATCAAGCCTCGACAGTGGGCAAGCCTCAACTGCCAGACACCCTCAGCTAGGTGTTCATAGTAAAATTTCGAGTCTCAAAGTTAATCCTGAGTGGTGCTGTGCACTTTTAAAGTTAGGCTGTTTTTTTCAGCATAGCAACCACCCCAACCTCTGCCCGCCTGCCTCTCTTTCCTGATACCGATCTGGGCCCAGATGTGTAAAAGGGTTTCAAAATTGACTAACTTTCAGCTGCCATAAGTTTGCTCCATGTGAAGCAATTAACTTCAAACTTGACACAATTCTTCATTGACTCATTCTCTGTCTCAACTCTGTATCTCAATCAGGACGGAAACTGTAAGCATGTGAAGTTTGTCTTGTCTGCTTTTTCTGTTGTTTGGGCTGCTTACTTCCCCAGCGCCAGCCCAGACAAGGGTCAGGCAATAGGGCTCAATGTATATAGCAAATGTACAGTGTTTTGGAATAGCTTTGTTTATAGCCTTCTCTGCACCCCAAGAGTGGAGAGGCTACATTTAGCCATAACAGTTTAGTGAGAAATTCTAACCACTGCCCTCTGTATTGGCAAACTGCAGCAGTTTAAAAGTGGATGGCAATCAGTGGTGTGATTGGAAAGTTTGCCAAATTTCGCGCCGACTGAAAATTTTTGCGCCATGCCAATAATATTCTACTGACAACCAAATAAGTAAATTGATGACACTTTTGAAGATGCGTCTGGCTACCAATTAGCATGTCTCTCAAGTCCCAGCCGTGTCCCACCTGAACTTCTTGTTGGCGATGTCTGCAGGCAGGCGACTGCTCGTGCTGGTGATTGACGACGTTGACAGCAGCTCAGCAGCCTTGCGCTTCAAGACGAGCTCAGCTAGCTTCTCTGCCTCCTTCTGCTTCTTCTTCTGCACATTCTGCTGCTGACGCCTCAGTTCTTCAATCTCGGCGTCCTTGCTCTTGGTGGCCGCCGTCAACTCGTGAAGCAGCAGTTTAGATTAATCTCCTAAGCTATGACATTCTTGTATTTCATATTGTCTGACAAGAAAATAAGTGTAAAAAGCAGAAAATAAGAATGCAATTTTCGCGCCCATGGTTCCACAAAATTTCGCGCCAGACCCCCATGATTCGCGCATTCGCGCCATTTTCGCGCCTGGCGCGAATTTGCGCCTGAATCACACCACTGATGGCAATTGGCAATTGCCAAATCAAGGGAATCCAGCATGGTTTGTAAAAGCGAAAGATTTATGAAAAGGCGCTGTGATGCAATGCGATACAACCCTAATAAATTAGGCATACCATGGAAATTTGAGGTTTCTCTTAAAGGTACTGTGTAAATTTTAAATGGCCTCCTAAGAAATGCATATTTCTTTGGTTGTTAGACTAATGCAGACTGTAGTGGAGCTGAAGTAGAGCTCAAACGGGAGCAGAATTTTCGGGATCGGGCGGGATCGGGATTGAAAATAATTTTGGGATTGGGATTCAGGATTAGTATTTGGGAAATGTAATATTGAATTGCATTAGTTACACTGCTTTTTTCTTGTAAAATTCTGGTTCTGGAATCGCTTCGTGAAAAGCCTCATACTTGTTAGTTCATTATTTACGAGTACAACTCTTTACAAATCTGTTACTAAGTAAAAATCTGCTGCTTTATTTGGTGAATTCAAGATCAGACTTTCAACATATTTATAGTTGCTGTTACAAAAATTAGCTTAGTATTGATTACTGCTCTTGATTGTTGAAAGCATCATCTTCATTATCAATCTATTGTGCTCCTGAATCCCGAGTTCTCTAAGCCTTTGGGATCCCGATCCCGAATTCCCGAAAAATCTTCGGGATCCCGAGAATTCGAGATCGGGATCGGGATCCCGTTTGAGCTCTAAGCTGAAGATACACAAATTCCTTTCAGGGCTGCAAATTGGCAAGAAAGATGACATGATCAAAGCAGGAGAACAACCATGAGAGTACTACGTCCCACAAACTGGCTTTCCAAGCAGGGATAGGCAGACTTTTAACTCAAAGGTCAGATAAAGAATCCAAGTCATGGTAGAAGGGCAGATGAGAGTGGAAAGAAGAGGGAGGAAAAGAGAGAGGAGAGAGTAGAGAGGAGAGATGAGACAGCAGAGAGCTGCAGATGAGAGGAGAGAGTAGACAGCAGAGAGGAGAGAGGAGACAGCAGAGAGGAGAGCAGAGAGGAAAGAGGTGAAAGAAGAGATGAGAGTAAAGGGAAGAGAGAAGAGATAAAGATACATCTCTATATCTCTAAGGTTGTAGAGATGAGAAAGGTGGAAGGAGAGATGAGAAATGAGAGATGAGAGATAAAGGAGAAAGGAGAGGAGAGAGAGAGAGAGAGAGAGAGAGAGAGAGAAAAGAGATGAGAGAGTAGAGGAGAAAGTTAAGAGAAGAGAGAAAAGAATAGAGAGAAGGAAGAGACAAGAGAAGAAGGGGAGAGGAGAGAGAAAATGAAAAGTAGAGAGAGAGAAGAGAAGAGAGGAGAGAAGAGAGAGGAGAGAGGAGAGACAAGGGACTAAAGAGAAGAAAGGAAACAGAAGAGACAATAGAAATTTTAAAGGATCCAAGGGACATAGGGAGAGTCAGGGAGAGGCCAGAGTTTGCCAATACATGTTTTAGAGTCAGACAGACATTGCCTGACATTCTGCAGAGACCCCCAGGGCCCCAGCCAACAATATCAATGTTTGCTTCAAACCTTAATTTTACACAAATCTGCTCCATTTTATGTCTACCTCTTTCCTACTAACTAATAACAAGTTTTTGTTTGTGTATGGTCTTAGATTTCAGAATACATGCAAAAGTAGTTCTGGGGATTGGAATTCCTTGGGTTCAAAATCCGCGGGTTTCAACAGCTTGTATATGTAGAAGATATGGCAGCTATCTTGTCAGTGTGCTATGCGGATAAGCAGAAAATTATTCCCACAGCATATGTAGATGGGACAGCTATCTTGTCAGTGTGCCGTGCAGATAAGCAGAAAATTATTCCCATGGTACCATTGGAATAAGACAGAAATTATTCCTACGGTACCATGGGGATAAGCACTGCCTTTTTTGTGCTAAAAAATGAGAACTTCCTATCTCCAAAGTGTATCTTTTCAGAAAAGCCTGAAACAAAAATTTTAGGATCTAACTTATTAGCCCTTAATTTTATTAAGTTGAATGAAAGTTTATTGATAATTATTAATAAGCTTTAATCTAACAACATTAACACAGAAATAACATCAATTTGCATTTTTTTCTAAGACTGTAGGCCTATTATGTATATTATATAAAGCACAGTCTTTGACTTTGCTTTTCCATCCATAAGTTTTAGCCAGATATAAAGATAGAGGTCATCCAAGCAATTTACAACACAAGTTAAAAATGTAACAATAATGTAACAATAGGCCTAATAAGTAAAAACTTGTTGTTGTATATAAAATACTACTAAAATTAAGTATTAGGCCCTATAAAGTAAAAGAAGTACAGTATGCCTAACCTCCTAAGTCTTAAATGTTTTGTGAACTAAAAGCAGTGCTAGATTTCATAGGACAACGTTTCTATTTTTTATTCTTAACTCTCTAGAGTCGCGATATAGAGTCAGAGTTGGACGTCAAGTTCAAGTAGATCAAGTTAGCTGAGATTAGAATTCCAGGTTTACCGAAAACTGCCATTTGCATGACATTGCTCTTCGTATATCCAGTAGTAGTAGTAGTAGTAATTTGGCTCAGGCAAGAAGCCTGTTTGGCCAGTATATGTCAGTGTATTTAATATTAATATTATTTCGATAGAATGGGATCTGTGCGGCGAGTTTTACAATAATATAGTATTTGAAAGGGCGCCATTTTTTTTTCTACGAAACTTCAAAAATCTTTAACGGCAAACAAAGCAAAAAGTATTTAAGTAAGGGATTAAAAGACAAGTATGGTGTCACTTGAATTCGTAGGTGATAAAAATAAGTTTATATGTATTAATCAGACAAAAAAATCAGATGAAAGGATTGCTGGCAATTATCAGGCATTAAATATGAAGGGTATTTTTGAAGCAAATATGTAAGAAAGAAATAACCAAAAATAGAGTGCTTAAATAAAAATAAGGCGCGATTAGAAAAAGAAAATTTTTACATAAATAAACGCGTAATACGGGATGGATTGCACCGGTATTGTTTACTCGATTTTACTCGGGGTAGGGACTTAATAGCAAGAGATGCATAGTAGCAAGAGGGAATAGCAAGTAGAGTATCAATGTAACCAGGGATTCAATTGGTGTAAGACGGTCAGCAACAGCGTGGTACACATGGTGTTCTCTATAATTTTCATGTCGGTTAAGGAGGGAGATTTGCTATGAGTTTATAGATCTTCTCAATAGCTAGCAAATCTTTTTTATTTTTGTACGTTCAGTTCCGAAATTTAAATTATTTTATTCCGGATTTCCTGTAAATAGTATGTGTATAAACAAAGTAAAAACTTTTGTGCTACAATTGCACCAAAAAAATTAAAATAAAAAGTGTTGTCTTATATTGAATTATACTTTTTGATAAATAATTTTACATTTCTTTGTACTTTTTGTATCAGTCACTTTAGCGTGCATATGGAATTATGGAATTATGCACGAATATGAAATTCAAAAGCACATGCTTTCGAAGTCCTGTTGAAAAGACACTAGGGCAAAGAAAGTTTCCTTACACACCTCTTTTTAATATAAATTTATATTATATTAATTTTATATTATATTAAATAAAATATAAGATTTAATTTATCGCTTTCTTTGAAATGTACATGTAACTTCATACAGTAAGAATAAAAATATAAGCATTAAGGTCGCCAGTCTTTTTCTGAGCCAAACTATCACTCTATAATGATGGTATTAAATATTTGAATACGCGTAGATGAAGTTTATTTTAATTTTTACTCTTATTAAGATCTACAAAAACAATTTTACCTGGGGACTATATGAAGTATAACTTGTTTTAACTAATTGGTTTACTTAAATGAATAAAAAATATATACAGTGTTAAAGTTAGCTCATAACAACAACAACAACAACAACAAATTACGCAGCCCCGCAAGCAAAGTCACAGAGCAGGGTGCGTCAGATGGCGCGCCGCAGCGCCTGAGAGCGGACGAAGTCCGCCCCGTTGCATTTGGCATGCAGTGTCGGGCGCCCTCACGTCGTGTAGGAGGCAGTTCACGTATCGACGGGTTTGGGCCTGACCCCGCCTGCCCGGATCACGTACGTGTGACCCATCAGTTGAAGTCGCCGCCGGCGCAGGATGGTGGACGGGCGCTGCAGCTTGGCCCGATCGTACAGGGCCTCGGTCCCGACGCTCTCGTCAGCTCGAAAGGCCGCACAGAGCAGCCCTGAGTGCGCTGAGAGTCCAGCTGCCGCTCTAGCGTAGCCGTCAGTGTCCACGTCTCGGCGTTGTAGAGCAGTAACGGCTTCGACCACCGCCTGCCACAGCCGTGCCCTCTGGCGGTCGGGCAGCGCTTCGGACTGGACGTCGGCCCGGATTGAACGGAAGGCTGTCCAGGCAAGACCTCGGCGCCTCCGGAGGTCTTACTCCACGTGAGGCACCAGACCGCCGAGGTAGGTGAACCGCGCGCTGGCAGCGTGCGAGCGTGGTCGTCTGCCCGTCTGCGAAGGACATGTCAGGTCCGCTGGGATGTCGGCCGGCACAGTCAGCACCTCAGTTTTCAGCGTGTTGACAACCAGTCCGACGCTCGATGCCACCTCGACCAACCTGTCGATCTCGCGCTGGGCGCCTTCAACGGACGAGGACAGGAGGGCGAGGTCGTCGGCGTAGCCGAGCACGCTGCACGTATATATAAGGCGCTTTTCGCCGTGGCGGCGACCGATGCGTCTGCGCAGCAGGAAGCCGTCGTTAGCCGAGGGGACTGCGATCCGAAGCACCCAGTCCAGCAGCAGCACGAAGAGAAACGGCGCTAAAGTGTCGCCCTGCAGAACTCCTGATGAAGTGTCGAACTGATATGATAATTTACATGTATGTAATCGCCCCAGTGAACCGTCTTCTCATGGAGAAAGGATCAGATAGTATGACTATAGGGATGGCTGCCAGCCGTCTATTGACCAGGCTATGACCGACAGATCGCCTTCAGGTTGTCCCGCCCATTATTGATAGCTTTTTGGTGGTGTTATTATAGAGACCTGAGGGGTAAGGACCCACATGTGCCCCATCGATAGCTAATTTAAGGTGAAAATTTGGTAATCGGGTTATTGCATGACCCACGGCTGTCACCACTCTGTGTGACCTGGTGCCAGAGCCCCGCCTGGGATGGGTATCAAGGGTTTGAGCTAGCAGGGAGCAGCATGCAGCCGAATAATGGGACTCTGCTTGGGCACAAATCGGGAACTCCAGGATCATTACTGAAGGATTTTTATCAGGGGATCCTTTTAAGGCTGTGATGACATACGGTTCAGATTGCAAAGATTAGTGTATAGAGAACACGTAGGATTGATCAATGGGTTCGGGCCTGGCCCCCTCATATGAAAGGTTCTCCTCCACATGGAGCACCAGACCCTGGTGTGATGAACCACTGCTGGCAGCGTGCGTCTGCACCGTGGCGTGTTTTAGGTCCGCTGTGACGTCAGCAGACACAATCAGCATCTCGGTCTTCCATTATGCCGACAACGCTTGAATTCACTTCTCTGTGCTTTCAACAGACGAAGAAAAGATGTCGAGGTTGCCATAGCGTTGCCAAACAAGCCCAGGTGTTTTTTGCCGCTGTGGCGAACGATGCGTCTCCACAACAGATAAAAAAGCACGAAGAAATCTCTCCATTTCAGCATTCGGGGTATGCCATGAAGCTCACAGATGTTCAATTGAAAATATATTTTTTGTGTAAAGTCTACTCAGATGTTATATTGCAAAAATGCTTTTAGTTTAATTTTAGAAAGCTTTTCCTTGCATTTGCTGTAGTGTGAACCGAAAATCCGGTCATAAATTTGGTATATATATTTAATGTATCGTTTGGCGTATTTTAATTCAATACGTTTACCGTTGCAATGTTAAAAGTATAACAAAGTATAGAAGTTTGGCGTACATTCCCATGAAATTTTGTTTTTTTGCTTTTCAATCAGGTGTTTACTTAGCATGATCTCCACTATGGAAGAAGGACTAACTGTAATTAGAAGGAATAATTCTAAAATAGAATCATATATTATGTTAACAATCAAAACTACATCGGACCATTAAGTCAGTCTTATAACCCTAACCCAGTCCAATATGCTTTGCTCTTGGTTACTGGAAGATTAAAAATAGTTGATCGCTTTGCAAGTATTTAAAATAAAACTGTGATTTGACTTGAAACAATTTAAAATAATATTGTGTGGTACATGTAGTCTGCATTTGTGGATGTTATAGAGCCTTTATAGTGTAAACGCCTTTTAAAAAGTCAATTGTGTGATCCATCGACCATCTAGTACAACTGATTAATGTGTTAGCAATCAGAAAAGGTTGATAATATACTTGTCTTAAATTTGTGTACTATGTAGCCACATCGGAAGCTGCACGAATTTCAACAGATAGGCAGCAAATGCGCTGATCATGGTAGCAAAAATAGTCGAAATTACTTGAGAAAATAAATTCAAGACCATACAGCACCAACACCAGCTCGCCACTAACATCATTAAAAGAACAATGTTAGAGGCTGTGAAACGAATGCGAATTAATTATTAATTATTATTATTAATTATTATTATTATTATTATTATTATATTAATTATTATTAATTAATTATTATTCGTCGTAATATTGACGAACCATCACAACAGATTATCTCTGACTTGCCATAATAGCCTTCGTTGCTTCTTAGAAATGCAACGAAACATACCCGGGCCGGCACAGTACAAAGGTTATAGGATATGTAGCTAATTTTCAGGCACATTCAGGGGATTTTTAATTGTATCGACTATAGCTACAAGGTTAAACCAAAGTCAAAGTTGAAGTAAAATGCAAAATTAGCGCTTTGTAAATTTTTAATTTATGATTCTAAAAGAGCAGAATGACGTACAATATCAATGACGTTAAATATACACAAGCACTGAAATAATGCATGCACTTAACACGCGGCTGATTCTGTCGGGGACGCATACAGCCTCACGCTCGTAGAGGCTACTACGAGTCAAGTCTGGTTATCGCGATGCTTCAGACAGTCTGTTGGAGTTTACCAACTATAGAAATTGCTAAAGCCATTTAAAGCATTAATTTTAAAGTTTTTACTTATTTTACGAGCGTATGACAGCTAACCGTAATCTATATGCATGCCTGACTATCTTCAACCTATCCCAAGAGAAACTGTGTGCAGTCATAAATAAAATGTCAACTACATGTACATGTATAACATTATTCAAAGCCATGCATGTATAAATGTACGAGTATGAATAGCTATTCAAATCTATCAACTGAAGTACACACGACGTGACCAGACCTCAGCTCGAACTCGCGCATCTGTGGCTCAAGGAGTCAGACAGCACGCGAGCTCGCCCAGTTGCTATTGGGTCAGACCGCCGGGGGCAGATCTAGCCAGTTAGGGCCAAGAGCCTGGGGATAAAGACACTGTGAAAAAAATCTTGTCAAAACGCGACATTTCGACAGTCGTATATTTACTGCCTGTCATCTAGCTATCGATCTGTTCTGGATACAACCCCAAATAGTTGGAATTCTATTGCAGAATGGAGCCAGCAATAGAGGGCGAGGTCCCAGAGGAGGTGACGGTGCCCCTGACCCGCCTGGGGGTTGGACTGGAAAATGAGCGCGCCGGCAACTTTCGTCCTAACCGTCTGATGAAGATGGTTCGCCAGCTTCGCAGAGAAAAGTTCGGCGATAGTCCCTCGGAGAAGCTGATAAAGGAGTTTTGCACGTGCACCTCGGCGCACGGATTTCACAAGGTGTTTCAGAGCGGCAGTACGTGGCACAAGCTTGCCTGGATTTGCATTATCGTCACGGCCTTTTCTGGATTTAGCGCTCACCTGGTCTCCCTGTTCAGCAGGTTTATCGAGGGCCCAGTAAACACGGAGACAAGCGTTTACAGCACACCGTTCGTGTTTCCAGATGTGACTATTTGCGCCACTAGTCACTTCAGCCGATTGCGGTTCATGACAAACCCAAAGGTGCCCAGTCTGGACAACATGACCATGTCCGACCTGGTGGCTAGCATCAGGCGAGTCTGGGATCCGGCAAACCAACTCGATGACGGAGATATCAACGCGGATCTGTTGAACTCGCTTAAAACATACCTACAGGAAATTAATGTGACCAAGCAGCGACAGGAGATGTTCATTCACTGCGACTTTGCCGGGAATGACTGCAGCTATGAAAGCTTTGCGGCATACGTTGACCCGAACTTCTTCAGCTGCTTTACCTTCTCGCCCACTGAGCGGCATCTCCTCGTTGGCGGAGAGCGCGACGGAGGATTGCGCGTGATCCTGTACGTCGGGGACACGATGAACCTTCTCACGGAAGAGGAGTCGCTGAGCTACACCCGGGGATTCCGCGTCGTCATCCACGAACAGGGGACGCGACCCGACCTGCTTGAGGGATTCTACGTCCAGGAAACAACCAGCACCTACGTGCAGCTGGGCTACACGGAAGAGACAGTGCTGCGCAACTGCAAGACCGAGGAGGAGCTGCAGCTGCAGCCAATCCAATTCCTTGATCGACACGGCCACACACGAGAGTACAGGTGAATTTCAACTAATTCTCCAAGTGAAACTCCGCCAGTTGATCAGATTGCAGTTTCAATTGGAGAATTTCTGAAGTCTGCAATCGCGGATTTCTTAAGCCATAATTTTCTACAATTATCTAAACAATTATCTAGATTCTAGTCTAAAAAATTTGTTGAAGATGTTGAGTACGAGTACGATCTGTTTTCTCTTATAGCTCAGACTGATAAAGCTAGCTTAACTTGTAAGCTTCTTGAGTCGACTGTCCCATCAAACAACTAACAGAATCAATTCCAACGCGTCTCATCCACATCCAATCCCAATATCCTAATGATCCGATGGCAACAGACCGGCTGCACGAAGGGTGGAAATAAAATTTCCTATCGGATTTGAAATCCAGAAATTCCAATTCCGCTTTTAGGAGAGCAATGTGCTGGGGAGAAAATATTCATTACTTAGTCTGGTCGGGGCGAATCAATTTTGAGCAGCCCTCAAGGCGAATTTTTATTCCGCTTTTCGGAGCGTCAGGCTTCGATGGAAATAACTGCGACCACTCTCTGTCATTGCGTGTTCCTCTTCAAAAGTTTGCCAACGTTGACAGCTACAAGTTCATTGAACCCCTCGCAAGTCATGCTTGAAAGTTCCGGAAATTCTACGTACAACGAAACCAACGAAACAACAAGTTAAAAAGCACATTGTCAGGTCTACAGAGCAGTGACACAAGGTGTCAGAAATTCACATTCGAAAAAATGAACTCCCAATCAGGGAACCATTGTGGGGTTTCATAATTGTACCTACGTGTGTCCAAACGTGAGATTCAAACTTCAATAAACCAGAACCGGTTACAGAGTTCGTTCTCTTCGTCAGGTGATCTTAATTGCTAAATAGAAGACTATCTTTTATACACATCATTAAACAAACAAATTCTCAGATACACTCTTCGCGACTGTCTGGTGAAAACGTACCAGGATTTCCTGCACAAAAACTGTACCTGCTTGTCCGAGACGTTGCCCCTGCCGGCGACCTTTGGCACCGTTGGCATCGACTCCGGCAGCGGCAAAGTGGTCCACTACTGCCACAACATCGACCGGGACACCCTGCTGCAAGCCGGCGCCGACAGCGCTAAAGGTGGCGCCAACGTAGCGCCATCGGAAGACGACAGCACCGACGCTGAGGCGCACAGAGCCGCCCAAAATCGTCGCCGATGTCACGACGACGCTGTTGAAGAGATTCATAAGCGCACGTCCGGCTCGGGGCACAGCTGCCCCCTGCGGTGCCGCAACACCAGGTACGAGATGCGCGTGACCCAGAACCGCTGGCCCAGCGACGCGGAGGAGACCCAGGAGGCGCTGCTGCGTCGTGTCGACGCCACAACGGAGCTGGCCAGACAGCGCGGTGACGACCTCGTCACCCTGGCTGAGATTCGGCGCAGCCTGGAGAACCAGTCGCTGGAGGCCATCAAATCGTTCGCCAGACTAAATATATACAGCCATTCCACGCGTGGCAACCGCGTGCTGGAGACCCCGGCCTACCTAGCCAGGAACCTGGCCTCGGACATTGGCGGCATTCTGGGCCTCTGGCTGGGCGTGTCCATCATCAGCACGTTCGAATTTGTCGAGCTGTTCGTCCGTCTGCTGGCCGTCAGGCGGCTGAAGAAGAAGGCTGAGAATGCAGAAAGGGCTGACACTTGAAAACTCGAAGATCCAGTCAAGACTCCAGATATCTAATCGAGATTCCTCATACCTACTGATATTGTAGATATCAAACCGAGATTCCACATACCCAATCGAGATTCCAGATACTCAATCAAGATTCCAGAATAAATGAAGTTCAAGCGGGACACACACGCTCGTATATAGCTATCTCATTGTAACATAATAAAATACTTTTTATCAGTTTAATTGATATTTTTGTAAAATTTCAGTGTACCCTAAAAGTTGTAATTTAACATACTAAAATATTAAGGAAATGCACAGACTACTTAAGATTAAGTACTACTAAACTTTTATATAACGGAGGTCCATGCTCACCTGACTTTTCCCCATTTCTAAGGAAACTTCGCAGTCGCTAGTAACCTTATGAATATAAAAGATGGCTATCTTGCGCCACGATACCTGTCAAAGAGAGTTAAGCTCTGACACTCTCCATAATTTAAAATATACTTGGAAGCTACATGTTAACCCGTTGCTTTTCTGTCAAATTTATATTGGTGCTCTTTAAATGCTTAGACGTCGGTGGTTTTACAGATTAATAGTGCGTATATCTAATGACAATTAGATTGGTTCATGACAGGATTCATCACAACGAAAATGGTGACAGTAGGATTAGTGACAGTAGGATTGGTGACAATGGGATTAGTGCCAGCAGGATTAGTGACATTAGGATTAGTAACAGTAGGATTAGTGACAGAAAGATTGGTGACAGTAGGATTAGTGACAGTAGGATTGGTGACAGTAGGATTGGTGACAGTAGGATTGGTGACAGTAGGATTGGTGACAGTAGGATTGGTGACAGTAGGATTGGTGACAGTAGGATTGGTGACAGTAGGATTAGTGACAGTAGGATTGGTGACAGTAGGATTCGTGACAGTAGGATTGGTGACAGTAGGATTGGTGACAGTAGGATTGGTGACAGTAGGATTGGTGACAGTAGGATTAGTTACAGTAGGATTGGTGACAGTAGGATTGGTGACAGTAGGATTGGTGACAGTAGGATTAGTGACAGTAGGATTGGTGACAGTAGGATTAGTTACAGTAGGATTGGTGACAGTAGGATTGGTGACAATGGGATTAGTGCCAGCAAGATTAGTGACAGTAGGATTGGTGACAGTAGGATTGGTGACAGTAGGGTTGGTGACAGTAGGATTGGTGACAGTAGGATTGGTGACAGTAAGATTGGTGACAGTAGGATTGGTGACAGTAGGATTAGTGACAGCAGGATTAGTGACAGCAGGATTAGTGACAGCAGGATTAGTGACAGTAGGATTGGTGACAGTAGGATTGGTGACAGTAGGATTAGTGACAGTAGGATTGGTGACAGTAGGATTGGTGACAGTAGGATTAGTTACAGTAGGATTGGTGACAGTAGGATTGGTGACAATGGGATTAGTGCCAGCAAGATTAGTGACAGTAGGATTGGTGCCAGCAAGATTAGTGACAGTAGGATTGGTGACAGTAGGATTGGTGACAGTAGGGTTGGTGACAGTAGGATTGGTGACAGTAGGATTGGTGACAGTAAGATTGGTGACAGTAGGATTGGTGACAGTAGGATTAGTGACAGCAGGATTAGTGACAGTAGGATTGGTGACAGTAGGATTGGTGACAGTAGGATTCGTGACAGTAGGATTGGTGACAGTAGGATTGGTGACAGTAGGATTGGTGACAGTAGGATTGGTGACAGTAGTATTGGTGACAGTAGGATTGGTGACAGTAGGATTGGTGACAGTAGGGTTGGTGACAGTAGGATTGGTGACAGTAGGATTGGTGATAGTAAGATTGGTGACAGTAGGATTGGTGACAGTAGGATTAGTGACAGCAGGATTAGTGACAGTAGGATTAGTGACAGTAGGATTGGTGACAGTAGGATTAGTGACAGTAGGATTAGTTACAGTAGGATTGGTGACAGTAGGATTGGTGACAATGGGATTAGTGCCAGCAAGATTAGTGACAGTAGGATTGGTGACAGTAGGATTGGTGACAGTAGGGTTGGTGACAGTAGGATTGGTGACAGTAGGATTGGTGATAGTAAGATTGGTGACAGTAGGATTGGTGACAGTAGGATTAGTGACAGCAGGATTAGTGACAGTAGGATTGGTGACAGTAGGATTGGTGACAGTAGGATTCGTGACAGTAGGGTTGGTGACAGTAGGATTGGTGACAGTAGGATTGGTGACAGTAGGATTGGTGACAGTAGGATTGGTGACAGTAGGATTGGTGACATTAGGATTAGTGACAGTAGGATTAGTGACAGCAGGATTAGTGACAGCAGGATTAGTGACAGTAGGATTGGTGACAGTAGGATTGGTGACATTAGGATTAGTGACAGTAGGATTAGTGACAGCAGGATTAGTGACAGCAGGATTGGTGACAGTAGGATTAGTGACAGTAGGATTAGTGACAGCAGGATTAGTGACAGCAGGATTGGTGACAGTAGGATTGGTGACATAGGCTTACTAAAGCAGACTGGGTCAGCTCGCAACTTGTGATTAACTGGCAACTTGGAAACGAATAAATTTAGCAAGTGAATTGCTAATTTCACAGTCCAGCAGTTCAAAGCCAGCTGCAGTGTCCCAGTTTGGGGGGAAACACAAATTTTCATGTTATCTAACCAACGGATTTCTGATTGATGTTTGGTTCATTTTTTTAAATTAGCCGACTTCAAACCGAAAATCAGAGGACTCAAGCACGAAATGCCAATGCGTATTTAAAAAGTTTGACAAGGAATTCTCTGAATGAGGTGCTGGGAATGGAAACGCAGCAAGTGAAGCTCGAAATGACTCGAACATAATTCTCCGATGTTATCAATGTCTCACGGAGTGATGCGAAACTCCCATTGGGGGCAAATGGGCACAGCTGGATAACTGCATATACTTCAGAGTGAAGGTGACAAATTGCTCAGGCTGGGCCTGCGCCAGACAAATCCAGGGTCAGTCTGGCTGAGCAGCATGATAAAAGTATGGAGCTTGGGGGGCAGCAGGGAAGGCCGCAGACACCAGCGTCCTGATTTTCGTGCCCCTCCTGCCCAAAAGATTCTGGGAAAAAGTTCTCAAGAACAGACAGCCGCAGCTGCGTGATTGATGCGACCGGAGTTGATTTGGATTGGAGAAAAATAACCAAAATGCCAGAATTTTTATAGGGTATTTGCTGGCAAATATGATTATTATATTGGAACTTTCCAATATCGATTTTTTTCTCCCTCATGCTGGAATGGGGAGCTCCATCTTCATATTATTTGATATTCGAGAAATGAACTTTTCAATTCCTAATGAAGCAGTAGAAAGCCTTAAAATGGCAAGGCTCATGGGGAATGGCTGAGAGATACTCAAGGCTCATGGGGAATGGCTGAGAGATGCTCAAGGCTCATGAGGAATGGCTGAGAGATGCTCAAGGCTCATGGGGAATGGCTAAGAGATGCTCAAAGCTCATGGGGAATTGCTGAGAGATGCTCAAGGCTCATGGGGAATGGCTGAGAGATGCTCAAGGCTCATGGGGAATTGCTGAGAGATGCTCAAGGCTCATCGTGAATGGCTGAGAGATGCTCAAAACTCATGGGGAATGGCTGAGAGATGCTTAAGGCTCATGGGGAATTGCTGTGAGATGCTCAAGGCTCATAAGGAATTGCTGTGGGATGCTCAAGGCTCATGGGGAATGGCTGAGAGATGCTCAAGGCTCATGGGGAATGGCTGAGAGATGCTCAAGGCTCATTGGGAATGGCTGTGAGATGCTCAAAGCTCATGGGGAATGGCTGAGAGATGCTCAAGGCTCATGGGGAATTGCTTTGAGATGTTCAAGGCTCATGAGGATTGGCTGAGAGATGCTCAAGGCTCATGGGGAATTGCTTTGAGATGTTCAAGGCTCATGGGGAATGGCTGAGAGATGCTCAAGGCTCATGGGGAATGGCAAACTGCGTTCTACATCTGTTTTATCCTGGCATGTGAGGTGCAGCAGAGTCCAGAGCGCTAGTGTCAGTATTTAAGCCCTAAACCCCCATAGAGAAGGTGAAAACAGAAGCGATGATTTTGAGTTATAAACCAAGTGCTTGGTGAGGCAAGTCTCGTAGGCAGTTTTGACCCAGCTCAGCCTCCAATATCTTCTCAGCAGCATCGCAGTACCAGAGAGAGAGAGTGGGCGTCTCCGCATACAAAGGAATGGATCTCAAGTATTGCATAATTCATGTCTCAAACTCAAACTCAAGCAAACCAAGGGTTTTTCTAAGAAATGCAACGGTTAAATTATTTATTGTTACGACAGAGAATCTTATGGTGACGGTGAGACGCTGCTGGACTGGGGATATAATACCAAGGAGTCTGAGGATTCGTTCTGAGAACTCTTTATTGTAGGCAGCCAAAGATGAGTGCCAATACGCGCACCAAGGCCTGGGAGGCCGAACTGAGCGATGAAGATGACAACAGTGAAACTGATGAGGCTACTGACCTCACCGAGCTGCTGAGTCTGTTCGATTCGCGTGGCTACTCAACCATTGAGTGCGGCCAGCTGGGAACCGTGCTGCGGGCCCTGGGGCACCTGCCGACTGAAGAGGAGGTGAGATTAGATAGATAGATACGAGATAGATAGATAGATAGATAGATAGATAGATAGATAGATAGATAGATAGATAGATAGATAGATAGATAGATAGATAGATAGATAGATAGATAGATAGATAGATAGATAGGTAGGTAGGTAGGTAGGTAGGTAGGTAGGTAGGTAGGCAGGTAGATATGGACAGACCCATAACCCCAGACTTCCTCCCCCATCACCCAGCTGTCCAGAATCATCGCTGCCTCGCCAACAGACCGTCTTGGCATGCTGAGTTTCGCCACCGTCCGCTCCATCGCCAAGCAGCAGTCGCAGCTCCGGCGGCATCGCAGACGCCGCCAGCAGCGACTAGTGAGAGCGAGCAGCTGCGAAGAACTGGCCGAAGCGCTCGGCTCGCTAGAGGGTAGTTTCCGTGGAAACCAGACGAACGAGACAGTCAGCCTGCGACTGCTTCGTCAGTTGCTGACCAGCCGAGGCGAGGCGTTGACCGACTCCGAGGTGCGCGACCTGCTGCGCGAGTTCGCAGCTGATGGCAGCGATGAAGTTGAGTGCCAACGGCTGGCGGAGTTCATGTGCAGTCAGAGAACCTGACTACTGGATGGGGCTATGATGTTTAAATAGTATAGTATCTATGGGTAAGTGTCTATGGAAAGTATCTAGTGTCTAGTGTCTAGTGTCTAGTGTCTAGTGTCTAGTGTCTGGTGTCTAGTGTCTGGTGTCTAAGGCCAAGTGTTGATGAAATTTCTGAAGATGACTTTTTTGTTACACACTAATAAATATAACCCATTAAAAACTGACTATAACTTCTCGGTTTATTTGCTTGTGTCCAACTCGAAATTGGAGCCCGGATAGCAAAAATGATGAAAAATAGCAACAGTTGAAACGTCTGTTCGTCTCTCTTTCCCTGTTTTGTAGAGCTGGAAATCTTGAAAGAACTATTGAGTAGTTTGTCTATCGGCGCTTGCATCGTTATAAAGCTTTCATTAATTAGCCACAGTGCCAGAACAATCTCCATGAGAACTCGGTGAAATCAAAACAAAACGCAAGCTAAACTACTGATACGGCTATCATCAGTAGACTATTTGGGATTTTCCTTCCCCCAAAAAATGTATTGTTTAAAAAACTGCTCCGACAAAAGAGTGCCAGTTTCAATTTGATTGACAAACATTCGCAGCAGCTCTTGGAAGCCCCGCGTAATAGTGTCATTTTATAATTGGTAATGTTACTACTTAACCACCCCGTCAACCCGACACCAAAGTATACTTTGCGGCCATTTAAAGTGTTTTAAGTCTCGCATAGGGGAGGGGACACTGCAGCGCACACCAATTGCAGGTTGGCTATCCGACGTCTCTGCCAGGCTAAACACGGCAATAGCGCAGACTCTGCCAACTGCTTCATTGCAGGCGCACTTACTAACGGTTGAATTAACGCAAGGAAAGTGTGTTTTTTTGGGGGGGGGAAGCAAAAGTCTGTCAGTCTTTCCAGCCACCAGGTTAAAAGCAGATTAATATATAGCAGCAGAAATAAAAATTATAACTGAAAATAAAGTTAAAAAAGTTGGTCCTAAGGCACTCAGCTTATGCAGTCTCTCTGGGGAACGCAGAACATACACGTTAAACTTTGACAGCTCAAATCGGTTAGATAAACAAATAAATAAAAGAAACTGTTTTTTTTTCAAAACAAAAGTGAACTCGATGAACCGTACGTAGTTTCGCTTGGGACGCTGTACTGTAGGATGAGGCGATGGCGTTAGCGATACTCTATTGATAAACATCATCAGTTTGTCGGTGCGACTAAAGGAAAACTGAAGAAACAGTAGTGACGAAAACCAAGAGAAAAAGAGGTCAGTTGATCAGTTGGGTTAATTAGATCTCTTGGCGCCGGTTCTCGCACTGCTCATTGCTATTGCCGATATGTAGCATGCACTCGACCGATCTGGGAAGTTCCCAGTCCTCTCCAACAGCTGTGCGCTGCATGCTCCCCCCTCCAAAAAAGCGATTTTACAAGACAGTCCAATGTTGAAAAAAAAATGTAGAAGTTTGAGAAACCGATTCTCCATCGGAAACTATCGAACAGCTTGTCAGGTTTAGGAAGATTAGAGTCATACATATCATACTGGTACACATGCAAAAAGGGCAACATCAAACACTTCTGCACACTTTGGTACCCCGTGCACTAGAACTACAGCGAAAAGTAAGAATATTTGAAAAAAAAGAGGATTAAAACAGAGAGCAAAATTATAGGACCACTACACCAAGCATTCTTAATTGATTCAGTGTTCTGCTGGAAGCTTCAACCGCCGATCGGCTGCCGACAACAACGCTCTTACTCGGTGCCGCCGTAGGTCTTCTGCTTCTCCAGCTGGGACGCTTTGCCCTTGCGCCTTCTGCGATGGGGTGGTTCGGTTTGGGCGCTTGAACTGAATGAAGACTAGTTCGGGATGAGCGATATGAACCTATTGGTATTTTTCTGTCTGGGGTGTCACCAACTCTAACCAAACCGTTCCTGCAACAGATACGAGTGTCACCAACTCCAACCAAACCGTTCCTGCAACAGATACGAGTGTGACCAACTCTAACCAAACCGTTCCTGCAACAGATACGAGTGTGACCAACTCCAACCAAACCATTCCTGCAACAGATACGAGTGTGACCAACTCTAACCAAACCGTTCCTGCAACAGATACGAGTGTCACCAACTCTAACCAAACCGTTTCTGCAACAGATACGAGTGTGACCAACTCTGGCTAAACCGTTCCTGCAACAGATACGAGTGTGACCAACTCTGGCTAAACCGTTTCTGCAACAGATACGAGTGTGACCAACTCTAACCAAACCGTTCCTGCAGCAGATACGAGTGTGACCAACTCTAACCAAACCGTTCCTGCAGCAGATACGAGTGTGACCAACTCTAACCAAACCGTTTCTGCAACAGATACGAGTGTGACCAACTCTAACCAAACCGTTTCTGCAACAGATAGGAGTGTCTCCAACTCAACCGAACCGTTCCTGCAGCAGATACGAGTGTGACCAACTCTAACCAAACCGTTCCTGCAACAGATACGAGTGTGACCAACTCTGGCTAAACCGTTCCTGCAACAGATACGAGTGTGACCAACTCTGGCCAAACAGTTCCTGCAACAGATAGGAGTGTCTCCAACTCAACCGAACCGTTCCTGCTTTGGTCATCTTGCAGCAATCTTGTAAAGCATTGTTGTCTTCAAAAAGACTTTACGCAGCAGTCAAAAAGGCATTCCCTGTCTTGCCGAGTCAAGCTGCTATCTGCTAGCAAACTACCGCACCGACTCCCCACCCCAGTTGGCTTCGGCAGCAAGTTAAACAACAGGCAGAATTGAGAAGGCATTTCTAGAAGAAGTAACATTGGCGCTGGAGAGACAGCACTGGGCTACTTTGCTGTCCCTGCATGGTTGCAAGCAGCAACTTCTTGCGAGAGAAGAATCGATCGATTGCTGCACTGAACTGGGGAGTCGGTTGCAGTTGTCGGGCATTTCGGGCATTCCCGCCACTAGCACTGCCTGTCTGCATGCTGAAGTATCAAACTGTGTCTGAGGATTTGCCTAAGTGTCCCTAATCGCTCCAAAATAACCACACGGCTCACCAAATATGTAGAGTATCACCGATGCGTTAAAATTCTCTACTAATTGTTATAAGTCCCTCAGTCGGATAATTACATCTGAAACCCTGCACAAGACGTCAGAGCAGCTCTGCGGTCAACTCTCGAATCAAAGTTACCCGGGGTTCGATTCCATGAGCGTCCGCATTCATTTTTACCTCGTGCACGAAGCTTCACCAGAAGGTTTGCCAAATGCTCCCCTGCCAACTGGCACCAAATAGTCTCACCTGAGGTGCACCAGCACACCGATAACTGAGCCGACGGCCACCAGGCAGGCGACGCCGACGCCAACGCCGATGCCGATCATGGCGGAGGTGCCGAGGGTGGCACCGCTGGGAGCCGAGCCGCCGCTCTGCTTAACCGGCGCCTGGTGCTGCGCCTGGGCCGACATCTCTTGGTGGCTGGCCACAGCTGCGGCAGCCTTCTTTTTCTTCTTCTTGTCCTTCTTGTCATCTTTCTTGTCCTTGTCATCTTTCTTGTCCTTCTTGTCATCTTTCTTGTCCTTCTTGTCTTTCTTGTCCTTCTTGTCCTTCTTGTCCTTCTTGTCATCTTTCTTGTCCTTCTTATCCTTCTTTGCATCTTTCTTGCCCTTTTTACTCTTGTCTTTTTTTGCCTTTCCTGAAAAGCGAAGCCACAGTGATAGTTGGTGTAGCTGGCACGACCGGAGAGTTGAAACAAAGACTCAGCATTGAGGTGAGTTAAAGCAGACATTCTGAGTCCAAGTGAAGTTGAGCAGTAAGCCGTAACCCTGCTTAGAGATGGGTTGGAGCAGCTACTCAGCTTTACTGTGAGTTGGAGTGAGCACTCTGATTCGAGACGAGTGAGTTGGAGTGAGCACTATGATTCGAGACGAGTTGGAGTGAGCACTCTGATTCGAGGCCAGTTGGAGTGAGCACTCTGATTCGAGACGAGTGAGTTGGAGTGACCACTCTGATTCGAGACGAGTGAGTTGGAGTGAGCACTCTGATTCGAGACGAGTGAGTTGGAGTGACCACTCTGATTCGAGACGAGTGAGTTGGAGTGAGCACTCTGATTCGAGACGAGTGAGTTGGAGTGAGCACTCTGATTTGAGACGAGTTGGAGTGAGCACTATGATTCGAGACGAGTGAGTTAGAGTGAGCACTATGATTCGAGACGAGTTGGAGTGAGCACTCTGATTCGAGACGAGTTGGAGTGAGCACTCTGATTCGAGACGAGTGAGTTGGAGTGAACACTCTGATTCGAGACGAGTTGGAGTGAGCACTCTGATTCGAGACGAGTGAGTTAGAGTGAGTACTCTGATTCGAGACGAGTGAGTTAGAGTGAGCACTCTGATTCGAGACGAGTGAGTTAGAGTGAACACTCTGATTCGAGACAAGTGAGTTGGAGTGAACACTCTGATTCGAGACGAGTTGGAGTGAGCACTCTGATTCGAGACGAGTTGGAGTGAGCACTCTGATTTGAGACGAGTGAGTTGGAGTGAGCACTCTGATTCGAGACCAGTTGAAGTGAGCACTCTGATTCGAGACCAGTTGGAGTGAGCACTCTGATTCGAGACCAGTTGGAGTGAGCACTCTGATTCGAGACCAGTTGGAGTGAGCACTCTGATTCGAGACCAGTTGGAGTGAGCACTCTGATTCGAGACCAGTTGGAGTGAGCACTCTGATTCGAGACCAGTTGGAGTGAGCACTCTGATTCGAGACCAGTTGGAGTGAGCACTCTGACTCGAGGCGAGTTGGATGGTAAGGGAGCGCGGTATTTTGTTTTAATCATGGAAGGAACAAGCACTAGGGGAACTCAAGGAACAAGGAACAACTAGGGGAGAGAGGAAAGAGGAGAGGAAGGGGAAAGGAGGGGAGAGAGAAAAGGGGAGAGAGGAGAGGAGAGGAGAGACGAGATGAGAGAGGAGGGAAAGAAGAGAGAGGAAGCAGAGAGGAGAGAGGAGGGAGAGAGGAGAGGGGAGATGAGAGGAGAGAGGAGAGAGGAGAAAAAAAGAATAGGGGGCTGATAAGAGACAGAAACTTTAAGCGGGCCGGATTGCTATTCAATCCGTGAGGTTTCACGGATCCGAGGGCCCAATAAAGAAGCTTCGCCCCGCGAGCCGGAGTTTGCCTGCCCCTGCTATGGAACATTGCGTGAGCATTACTGCAAGCAGTTGCTGCCCAAATAATCCCAGCAAGCGGATGCTGCAGTCTCTCACTTGTCATCCGATGAGCTGGCAGCCGTCGTGGCCGCCTTCTTGCCAGACGACTCGGCTGTAGGCGTGGGTGACAGTCCCAGCTCGGCCTGCTGCTTGGCCTTCAGGTCCTGCTCCATCAACTCGCGCAGAGTCGGCTCATCGCTGGCATGGCAGCTTAGAGACTCGAAAATGACTGAACAAAATGATTAGGCGAAAGTTTTTTTTACAAAACTGGTCTCTCTGGTGGTAAAGTAGATCGCTTTAACGGACTACTTTAATGGTCTCTCATGGTCTCCCGCGGTGCCCAATGGTCTCCAATGGTCCCCAATGGTCTCCAATGGTCCCCAATGGTCCCCAATGGTCCCCCAAAGGTCCCCAATGGTCTCCAATGGTTCCCAATGGTCCCCAAAGGTCTCCCGCGGTGCCCAATGGTCTCCAATGGTCCCCAATGGTCTCCAATGGTCCCCAAAGGTCCCCAATGGTCTCCCGCGGTGCCCAATGGTCTCCAATGGTCCCCAATGGTCTCCAATGGTTCCCAATGGTCCCCAATGGGCCCCAATGGTCCCCAAAGGTCCCCAATGGTCTCCCACAGTGCCCAATGGTCTCCAATGGTCTCCCATGGTGCCCAATGGTCCCAAATTTTCCCCAATGGTCCCAATGATCTTCTATGATTCTCAATGATTCCCAGAGGTCACAGATAGTTATTTAATGGTCATCTAATGTCTCAAAAAATCTCCTGTCCTCCAAGAGTCGCAAATGGTCCGCACTGGTCTTTAGGAGTGCATGTAATGTCAAAAGGTATAAAAAATCCCCAACGGACGTCAACAGAGCCTCAGAAGCGGAACTGCACACGGCACCAGGTTGAACTCACCGATTAGCAGCAGCGAGGCTGCAAAAATCCGGAATCGACAGGCCATTAGCGAGCCGTGACTTCCTGACAGTCTCCCCCGGTTGCTGTTGTCGCTCGGGAAAAATTTACCTGGAACAGGGAGGCTGGAGAGATCGGGAAGTAGCCGCTTGCGATATCCTCCTGTCCTCTCTCTCTCTGTCTCTGCGTGTTCGCTCCCTTCTCAGTGTCAGCTTATTTTGCTGCTTTCAATGCGCCAAGGCCAGAGCGGGGCTGGCCTGAAGAACCGAACAGTCAGCGAACGCCGCGGCCACTGGTTGGCGTTGCAGCGCTGCGGCTCCGGGGGACGGGCGGGCGAGGAGGGAGGGCGCTACCGGGCCATCCGAGCCACCACAGCCCGATCTCGCTTTGCTACCAGC
>NIVC01002684.1:0-20000 GCA_002269645.1 Macrostomum lignano | reverse complement strand
TCCCATCTCGGTCGGCGCTTCCGCTCCCATCTCGGTCGGCGCTTCCGCTCCCATCTCGGTCGGCGCTTCCGCTCCCATCTCGGTCGGCGCTTCCGCTCCCATCTCGGTCGGCGCTTCCGCTCCCATCTCGGTCGGCGCTTCCGCTCCCATCTCGGTCGGCGCTTCCGCTCCCATCTCGGTCGCCGCTTCCGCTCCCATCTCGGTCGGCGCTTCCCCTTCCGAAGCTACCGCCACCGCTATCCAGGTCCCCCAAACACAGTCTGTTTCCTCCAGCATCCGGGAAGCGACTGCACCTGAGCACACTTGGCCAGTCGAATCCGTACTGCCGCAGCAAGGGTCGGCAGCCTCGCCGAGCTCTCTTACACAGATGACGGCACGGACCAATTGGCCGCGCGTAACTCGGTGCGCACATCGGAAGTGCGGCAGAGCAGAGAAAGAATTTCAGGTCCTTTGAGCATCCAACCTGGACCAGCGGCCTGAATGAGTGCAGATTAAGGCCAATCTCTTCTTGGTCACTGCCCATCAGGCTATGCGTCTTGGTAGTAAAATTGTAGCCAAGCCCCTGACACATTGGAACTGCGATTGGTTCGCATCGCTCTTGGTTGTTGGACGAGTCTGCTGCTTCCACCTGCAGATTCAGCAGCAACACAGAAACAGTTGAACTACTAGCAGCATAATTGGAGATGTTTGTCCGGGAACTGGCTGCAATTGTGAATACTGTTGATTTTATACTGTCAGAATAGAGAGGTTGATCGCTGGAATCATTTTTCGTTTGGTCTTTCCGGTAACCGGATGTTGGCTGTCACGATGCAGTCCTATGGTTCAGAAATATCGCGGCAATTTAACTCCACAAACAAAATAACCTTTAGTAAACGCTACACTTTCATCGAGTTTTCGAGCTGCTTCCCGAAAGTTTTTGCTTCAACTGACAGCTCTGTGTAATAAAATTTTATTTAGGAAAACTATTCGATTAGAGTTGAAACCAAACAGTAAGTAGGGCGATGGACTTAAACAGGTACATTTAAAAGACATTAACTGGGGGGTTGAGTGCAAATAGGAAAAGGAGGGGTGGAGTGAAGTGCGCGACTAAGGAAAGAGGCGAGATTGAACAGCCAATCAGAAGGCAGCAATGGGAGAGATAAGAATGACAAGATTGAACTGGACAGAGAGGGAGAGAAAACAGTAAACAGAGACGAGTGCAGATGAACTATAAGAAATGACTAAGAAAGTTGCAACCCTTATGTAGTGAAGTGATTAAGACCTGCTAATTTTTCCAGGGCAGCAGATGTAATAAACATTTTAATGATTTTATTGGTAACGTATTTCCTTTCTACTATTAGTAGAGTAATACATAAAAGTTTCTTATAACTTGACTGAAGTACATTGAAATTATGCAAGCAACCGAAATATCGCCTGGTCACAATTGAGTGACATTCGTCATCACAGACGCTCAGAGCCCAGAGATCTAGCGAGACTGGACTAAGATCTAAGTGTGAGACTGGACTGAGATCTAGTGAGACAGGACTAAGATCTAAGTGTGAGACTGGACTGAGATCTAGTGAGACTGGAATGAGATCTAGTGAGACTGGACTGAGATCTAGTGAGACTGGACTAAGATCTAGGGAGAATACACTGAGATGATCCATTCACAGAAAAGCACAAGGAGTTCTCTAATTTTTGATCCCTGAATGGGCAGACGCAGAATAATTCTTTCTTGGAATGAAATCACTTCAAAAATCCAACAATAAAACCCGCGCCCTGGATGGTGATCGGCAAGCTCACAAGCGATCAGATTTTAAGTTAATGCCGTACACGGCAGCATGACCTGTTTAAATTGTATTGTTTGATCATAATTATAAGCATGAAGTTTCAATGATTAGTAAACGTTTAATAAGGAACAAATCGCAAGCAAGATGAGGAAGCGACAGAGCCGCGGTCAGTCGTGATAGGCCTGCATTCCACCGTAGCTGCTTTTGTCGGCTCCCTGCTCAGACGAGAGCAGCGGATCGATCCGCTTGTACTGATTTCTGGAATGGGCCCGGCGGATTGTTCGTTTAATAGCAATTATTCTTACCCAGCTTGATTCTTCAATTAAAAACCCTTTCAGACTACTATGAAGCTCGACAGTAGTTTAAAAAGCGTGTGAAGTGGCGAACCGAGATCGTGCAATAATTTAAGAATACGAAGCGTGAATCGAGAATCTTGAGTTGTGAATTATGAATCGTGAATCTTAAAGCACGAATCACGAATCGCGAATGGTAAAGCGTGAATCGTGAATCATGAATCGTGAACCGTGAATCGTGAGTCGTGAATTATAAAGCGTGAATCGTGAATCGCGAATAGTAAAGCGGGAATTGTGAGTCACAAATCATGAAGCGTGAATCGTGAATCACGAATAATAAAGCGTGAATTGTGAATAATAAATCATGAAGCGTGAATCGTGAATCGCGAATGGTAAAGCGTGAATCGTGAATCATGAATCGTGAACCGTGAATTATGAATCGTGAATCGGGAATCTTGATTCGTGAATCTTGATTCGTGAATCGTGATTCGTGAATTGTGAATGGTAAAGCGTGAAACGTGAATCGTGAATTGTGAATGGTGAAGCATGAAATGCGGACCTCTAATCACTGAAGTGAAGAGTTAGAAAATCTCAAGGCGCTTATCACATCAGAGGTAGTTTCGCACCCCCTGAATTACCTCCTGTGCACGGCAAAGGCGGCCGCCACGGCCACAGCGGCCAAGATCAGACCAACGATGCCCAGAGCGACGCCCAGCACGGAGCTCGGCGTGGCGGCTGCGGCTCCGCCACTTCCGGTGGAGTCGCCATCGGAACTCGCCGATTTTGAGTCGCCCGCCTGCTGCACAGCGTGCTCAATAAGTTTCGCCATAGTTGTGTCATTCTTGTTGCCATGGTTACCGTGAATCTGGGCGTCGGCCTGGCTACGATAGCCGGCCACGGATTTCAGGTAGTCGGGGCCGGTGGCGTTGGCCGCCTCGCAGAAGGTCCAGTCGGTGCCGAGGTTCGCCCAGGTGACGCTGGAGATGCTGGGCACCAGGGAGCACCAGAAGATTCGCCGGGCCAGTGGCTCCAGCTGCAGCGGCTGGCACTCGGTGTGCGTCTTGCCCGCGTGGTGGAATGGCACAGAGCACTTGTACCGCATCAGGTCGTATCCTGCAGGGTTAAAATATTTCTGATGGCGCTTTAATAGCTCCGGACTTCAGAAATAAAACATCTCAGTCACATTCCTAATCATAATAATCCCACTTCCCAATCCCAGTAATCCCAGTTCCCAATCCAAGTAATCCCACTTCCCAATCTCAGTAATCCCACTTCCCAATCCCAGTAATCCCACTTCCCAATCCCAGTCATCCAGTTCCCAATCCCGGAAATCCCAGTTCCCAATCCTAGTAATCCCAGTTCCCAATCCCAGTAATCCCATTTCCCAATCTCAGTAATCCCACTTCCCAATCCCAGTAATCCCACTTCCAAATCCCAGTAATCCCACTTCCCAATCCCAGTAATCCCACTTCCAAATCCCAGTAATCCCAGTAATCCCCCTTCCCAATCCCAGTAATCCCACTTCCCAATCCCAGTCATCCAGTTCCCAATCCCGGAAATCCCAGTTCCCAATCTCAGTAATCCCAGTTCCCAATCCTAATAATCCCAGTTCCCAATCCTAATAATCCCAGTTCCCAATACTAATAATCCCAGTTCCCAATCCTAATAATCCCAGTTCTCAATCCCAGCTCACTAGCGCAGTCTCGCCACTCCTCATCCCTAGTGAAGTTCCGAGTCAGCGAGCACCAGTGCGCGCCCTTGGAGCCGTATGGCATGCACTCGTGCTGCCACTCGTTCCGATGCCAGAACGGAAACTTGCACAGTCGCTTTGGCTTCTTCTTAGCTGTAGTTGTGGCCGCCGTAGTTGTAGTTGTAGTCGTAGACGTAGTAGTTGTAGTACTAGTAGTAGAAGTAGTTGTTGTCGGGCTGGGCTTGGCAGTGGTGGATGCGCTGGTGGTGGATGCACTGGTGGTGGATGCACTGGTGGTGGATGCACTGGTAGACTGGGCGGTTGTGGCTGCTGAGGTGCGAGTTGTGGCCGTGCTGGCCGTGCTGGCCGCTGTCGTCGAATTTGTCGATGTCGTTGGCGGTGGGGCGGTCGTAGTCGTATGGGCAGTCGTCGGCGGCGGAGCAGTCGTGGTCCCATTAGCTGTGAGCTGTTCTGTTGAGGCAGAAATTTAAACTGCTGAATTAGATTTTGCTTCCGAAGATGTAAGTTTATTCTGTGTTAAGCATTAGGTTATGTCTATGGCATAGATCTCTCCGGGTGTGCAGGATTGGTTGTGTCTATGGCATAGATCTCTCCGGGTGTGCAGGATTGGTTGTGTCTATGGCACAGATCTCTCCGGGTGTGCAGGATTGGTTGTGTCTATGGCATAGATCTCTCCGGGTGTGCAGGATTGGTTGTGTCTATGGCACAGATCTCTCCGGGTGTGCAGGATTGGTTGTGTCTATGGCATAGATCTCTTCGGGTGTGCAGGATTGGTTGTGTCTATGGCACAGATCTCTCCGGGTGTGCAGGATTGGTTGTGTCTATGGCATAGATCTCTCCGGGTGTGCAGGATTGGTTGTGTCTATGGCACAGATCTCTCCGGGTGTGCAGGATTGGTTGTGTCTATGGCATAGATCTCTCCGGGTGTGCAGGATTGGTTGTGTCTATGGCATAGATCTCCGGGTGTGCAGGATTGGTTGTGTCTATGGTATAGATCTCTCCGGGTGTGCAGGATTGGTTGTGTCTATGGCATAGATCTCTCCGGGTGTGCAGGATTGGTTGTGTCTATGGCATAGATCTCTCCGGGTGTGCAGGATTGGTTGTGTCTATGGTATAGATCTCTCCGGGTGTGCAGGATTGGTTGTGTCTATGGCACAGATCTCTCCGGGTGTGCAGGATTGGTTGTGTCTATGGCATAGATCTCTCCGGGTGTGCAGGATTGGTTGTGTCTATGGCATAGATCTCTCCGGGTGTGCAGGATTGGTTGTGTCTATGGTATAGATCTCTCCGGGTGTGCAGGATTGGTTGTGTCTATGGTATAGATCTCTCCGGGTGTGCAGGATTGGTTGTGTCTATGGCACAGATCTCTCCGGGTGTGCAGGATTGGTTGTGTCTATGGCATAGATCTCTCCGGGTGTGCAGGATTGGTTGTGTCTATGGCACAGATCTCTCCGGGTGTGCAGGATTGGTTGTGTCTATGGCATAGATCTCTCCGGGTGTGCAGGATTGGTTGTGTCTATGGCATAGATCTCTCCGGGTGTGCAGGATTGGTTGTGTCTATGGCACAGATCTCTCCGGGTGTGCAGGATTGGTTGTGTCTATGGTATAGATCTCTCCGGGTGTGCAGGATTGGTTGTGTCTATGGCATAGATCTCTCTGGGTGTGCAGGATTGGTTGTGTCTATGGCATAGATCTCTCCGGGTGTGCAGGATTGGTTGTGTCTATGGTATAGATCTCTCCGGGTGTGCAGGATTGGTTGTGTCTATGGTATAGATCTCTCCGGGTGTGCAGGATTGGTTGTGTCTATGGCACAGATCTCTCCGGGTGTGCAGGATTGGTTGTGTCTATGGCACAGATCTCTCCGGGTGTGCAGGATTGGTTGTGTCTATGGCATAGATCTCTCCGGGTGTGCAGGATTGGTTGTGTCTATGGCACAGATCTCTCCGGGTGTGCAGGATTGGTTGTGTCTATGGCACAGATCTCTCCGGGTGTGCAGGATTGGTTGTGTCTATGGCATAGATCTCTCCGGGTGTGCAGGATTGGTTGTGTCTATGGCACAGATCTCTCCGGGTGTGCAGGATTGGTTGTGTCTATGGTATAGATCTCTTCGGGTGTGCAGGATTGGTTGTGTCTATGGTATAGATCTCTCCGGGTGTGCAGGATTGGTTGTGTCTATGGCATAGATCTCTCCGGGTGTGCAGGATTGGTTGTGTCTATGGCATAGATCTCTCCGGGTGTGCAGAATTGGTTGTGTCTATGGCATAATATATGATATAAATATTCTTGCAACTAATGTACAAGTATTGATGCTGATTCAGCTACATACCTGTGTGATGCACAGCTATCAGAAAAAGTATGCAGACAGTTGTCAAGGCTGTTAGATTCATTCTTGTTCGATAATTTAGTTAGCGAGTCGAATTGGAAGTGTAACAGAGAGAGCGTGGGTTTAACGATCAATAGGAGTCCAATTGTCGCCAGGACTAAAAACGCTTTCGCAGAGAGTTGGGTTCTGACTTGTTGGCTTGGGGATCTGCGTATCGTCCACTAGCCTATTTTTCCCCTCTGTGCTGGCTGCCTCTTCAAGGACAGAACAATTTTTGCCTTCCAAGTTTGGCAAAACTGTGAGCTGTGTGCCGCTGCGGACCCTGGTGCGACAGCTGGCGAACTGCTGGGGATTAGTGCTAAGGACTCGGCTGTGCTCTGACTGTTGGGTAACTTCAGCAGTGGAGAGCGAGGGGGAGAGGGGAGGGAAGTGCGGACTGTGTTCAGTACTCGGCTGTTCCACAGATTTCTGTCAACGATAATAACAATTCGAGTAGAATTTTGAGCTGGAATGGCATACGTGTAGAATGTAGATTCACTTAGTGCGAAGTGTGGAGTAGGCATAGATTCACGGAGCAGGCATAGATTCACGGAGCAGGCATAGATTCACGGAGCAGGCATAGATTCACGGAGCAGGCATAGATTCACGGAGCAGGCATAGATTCACGGAGCAGGCATAGATTCACGGAGCAGGCATAGATTCACGGAGCAGGCATAGATTCACGGAGCAGGCATAGATTCACGGAGCAGGCATAGATTCACGGAGCAGGCATAGATTCACGGAGCAGGCATAGATTCACGGAGCAGGCATAGATTCACGGAGCAGGCATAGATTCACGGAGCAGGCATAGATTCACGGAGCAGGCATAGATTCACGGAGCAGGCATAGATTCACGGAGCAGGCATAGATTCACGGAGCAGGCATAGATTCACGGAGCAGGCATAGATTCACGGAGCAGGCATAGATTCACGGAGCAGGCATAGATTCACGGAGCAGGCATAGATTTGTGCAGCGTTCCGCTCAGGCAATCAGCAGACCAGCAATATGATCGCCAATTCATCGCTTAACGCTTATGCGTAATCCAATTACCTCATCAAGGAAGTCCTATCAGGAGTGTTTGCACATGGATTTGCGCTGGCAGTGACTAATCAGTCCAGTCGGGAACTAATCTGTGTTTTACTGCTATATTACTCTGAATTCTGTTCTACTCTATTCTATTCTTCACCGTTCTACGCTTTTCTACTCCGTAAAATTCTACTCTAGTCTACTCTAGTCTACTCTACTCTGTTCTATACTCTATTCTACTCTAGTCTACTCTAGTCTACTCTACTCTGTTCTACTCTATTCTACTCTAGTCTACTCTAGTCTACTCTACTCTGTTCTACTCTGTTCTGCCCTGTTCTACGCGTGTCTACTAAGTTCTACGTTGTTCTCTACACAGTTTTACTATCTGTCATACAATCCAGTAAGATCCAGTAACATCTGATACTGTTTTAAGGCATTTATATTTATTTAGTCATTTAGTCAATTACGTTTATTTAGTCATTTAGTCAATTGCGTGTATTTAGTCATTTAGTCAATTACGTTTATTTAGTCATTTAGTCAATTGCGTTTATTTAGTCATTTAGTCAATTGCGTTTATTTAGTCATTTAGTCAATTGCGTTTATTTAGTCATTTAGTCAATTGCGTTTATTTAGTCATTTAGTCAATTGCGTTTATTTAGTCATTTAGTCAATTACGTTTATTTAGTCATTTAGTCAATTGCGTTTATTTAGTCATTTAGTCAATTGCGTTTATTTAGTCATTTAGTCAATTGCGTTTATTTAGTCATTTAGTCAATTACGTTTATTTAGTCATTTAGTCAATTACGTTTATTTAGTCATTTAGTCAATTGCGTTTATTTAGTCATTTAGTCAATTGCGTTTATTTAGTCATTTAGTCAATTACGTTTATTTAGTCATTTAGTCAATTGCGTTTATTTAGTCATTTAGTCAATTGCGTTTATTTAGTCATTTAGTCAATTGCGTTTATTTAGTCATTTAGTCAATTGCGTTTATTTAGTCATTTAGTCAATTACGTTTATTTAGTCATTTAGTCAATTACGTTTATTTAGTCATTTAGTCAATTGCGTTTATTTAGTCATTTAGTCAATTGCGTTTATTTAGTCATTTAGTCAATTGCGTTTATTTAGTCATTTAGTCAATTGCGTTTATTTAGTCATTTAGTCAATTGCGTTTATTTAGTCATTTAGTCAATTGCGTTTATTTAGTCATTTAGTCAATTGCGTTTATTTAGTCATTTAGTCAATTGCGTTTATTTAGTCATTTAGTCAATTGCGTTTATTTAGTCATTTAGTCAATTGCGTTTATTTAGTCATTTAGTCAATTGCGTTTATTTAGTCATTTAGTCAATTGCGTTTATTTAGTCAATATTTTATTCAGTACTTAAGCGATCAGCAAGAAAAGCTTGCAAGAGCAGTCATTGCCAGAATTACAAATTTAAGATATTTGTTTTGCTTTACGAGGAAAAGTCCACAGTACTCACATTGGACTGTGTCAACATTTTATGCCACGAGTGAAACTATAACAAACGAACTATTAGAAAAAACACATTTTTTCCTGCCCGTCTTCGTTTAAGCATGTGCTAAGTGGAGTAGATTAAAGTAGAGTAGAGTATAGCATAGTATAACAGAGTAGAACAGAGTAGAGTAGAGTAAAGTAGAGTGGAACAGAGTAGAGTAGAGTGGAACAAAGTAGAGTAGAGTGGAACAGAGTAGAGTTGAACAGAGTAGAGTAGAGTGGAACAGAGTGAAACAGAGTAGAGTAGAGTGGAACAGAGTAGAGTAGAACAGAGTAGAGTAGAGTGGAACAGAGTAAAGTAGAGTGGAACAGAGTGAAACAGAGTAGAGTAGAGTGGAACAGAGTAGAGTAGAGTGGAACAGAGTGAAACAGAGTAGAGTAGAGTGGAACCGAGTGAAACAGAGTAGAGTAGAGTGGAACAGAGTAGAGTAGAGTAGAACAGAGTAGAGTAGAGTTGAAAAGAATAGAGTAGAGTGGAACAGAGTAGAGTTGAACAGAGTAGAGTAGAGTGGAACAGAGTAGAGTAGAGTTGTGTAGTGAGCCGCTAGTTTATGGTTAGGCGTCGCCCTTGTCAGCCGTTCCCTTGCCCTCCCTTTGGGTTGCTGTCTGCCGCTGGTCAGCTTCCCGCCCTCCTTTCGCTTGCCTGTTGCCCCGTGTCCTTTCCGCCCTGCTGCGTTTCCGTTCTCAGCCCTCAGTCTCTCGACTGTGGGCTGTCTCTGTTTCGCTTCCGTCCTGTCTTCCTCTGTCATGTGAGCAATTCACATGACAGTTCTTGCGTTCTTTGAGTCTTAAAGTGCAGTAAACATGTTTACTGCACTCGCTGCCCCTGTTTACCGGGTGAGTCACGTGCTTTCGGACCCCTCCCTTCTCTAAGGAGAGGAGTGACTCATGTTGCTAAAAATAGCAACTGAGTCACAGCTGCGTGTACACTGGCCGGGGACCTCAAGTGACGTCAGTTCTAAAAATAGAACAAGTCACGAGGTCTTCCGCACGCTTGTACCCTGCCCAAGACTCTCGAGTGACGTCAGTTCTAAAAATAGAACAAGTCACGAGTTCTTGTGCGCGGGTGTTTCCCGGCTATAAATAGGAGCTCTCTCCCCCTTGTCTCCGTCAAGGAGTTCTTGATTCCCGAGCTCTAAGACCCGTGTGCGTCTGAACTGAGCGCCCGACTGCGTTTATTGAATCCGTTCTTATTGGTCTGTCTGAGACCCGACCAAGCCAGCCCGAACGAGAGGCTAACTCAGCCCCCTTTTTCCATCCTAGCCCGGCTGGAACTGCTGACGAGACGCCTAGTACGTTGGGCTGCAAAGCTGCACGCTGTGCTGTGTTCGTTGACTTCGTTAATTTCGTTCCGACGGGAAGCTCACCTCACCGAAGGCCGAGACCTGAAGGAACTGGTGGCAGCACTACCTACGCTACTGAGAGTTGAGAGAATTTCCCACTGAAGAGGCTCGAGTCTTAAGGTAATCTTAAGCGCCTAAACCGGGAAGAAAACCCATTGTACTTCACTGGTGGCAGCGGTGGGATTCAAAGACCTACCAGGCCACCCCGAGAAAACCCATACTATTTCAGTTGAAAAGAGTAGAGTAGAGTGGAACAGAGTAGAGTTGAACAGAGTAGAGTAGAGTGGAACAGAGTAAAACAGAGCAGAGTAGAGTGAAACACAGCTAAGTAAAGAATCGAAAAATTTAGACTACAAGTTAAACATAGAAACGGTCAATATTGAATGCAAAAAAACAAAAAGTTTACCACTGAATTCCGCCCTGCTAATGGCATTACTGATAACTTAACAGTCAAAAGTCCTGTGCTTCAATATCTACTTACTAAGTAGCTTCAAAGCCTGATTTGTGGCGACAAAACTTTATTGAACAATTCCTTTGGTAAGGCCTGAATTTCTACTTTCTCAATGCTTAAATTTTCTGTTTTGAAATAAAAATAAATGAGCGTTTGGGCTTGCATTCTTGCTCGCTTCTGGTAGTTAAAACGTGACCAGCTCAATCTTACTGTCGCTTTTACTGCCCGACTGCCCGCTGAGCTGCTGCTGCGACTGCTGCTGACTCTGATCGGTCACGGCTGACGGTTCGGTGACAAGACGACGCCCGTAGATGAGCACGGCTAGCAGTTCGAGAAGCTCCATCAGGGTGAGCACACTGCAGCCCATGTAGAGACCCATGAGACCGCCAACTCCGGCTAACAGGTCGCTGGGCAGGTAGGATATCTGCTGACTGTACAAGGTGGACGTGAGCTCGCCCGCGTGGATCTGCACCCGGACAATGTTCTCCTCCACCGCCTGCACGTACTCAAGCGAAGTGGCGCTGGACGCTGTGGAATTGACGCCAGACTCAAACAGGCGCTGCATCCACATCCGGCCGGGGATGGAGTAGTTGTTCGCGATTCGGTGGCCGTTCAGCGTACGGAAAGTGTTGATCAGCTCATTGTTGACGGCCTGACTGAGCGGGAATCGAATGGAGCTCAGGCTGGACACGTACTTGGCCTCCTGGCAGGACTGCCTCTGCCGGCAGCGCTCCATCATCTTGTGCATGCTGCCAACCAGCTGCTCCGTGAAGGTGCCGTTGGTGAAGCCGTAGAGGAAATTCAGCTTTCCACTCCTTGACTGACCGGTGGCGTTGGAGTCAATGTAGGCCAGGTTGCTGCACAAGCGCAGTTCCCGGTTTTCGTACAGGATGGGCGAGTAGCCGGGCAGGAAGCAGCCAAATTCATTCTTGAACATCTCGTTCATAAACTGGGCGTAGCAAGCTGCGTGAAAGCGAAAGTTAAAGTGAATATCAGTGTCCAATCCGTACCAAACTCTGAATCCTAGTGTCCAATCCGTACCAAACTCTGAATACCAGTGTCCAATCCGTACCAAACTCTGAATACCAGTGTCCAATCCGTACCAAACTCTGAATACCAGTGACCAATCCGTACCAAACTCTGAATCCTAGTGACCAATCCGTACCAAACTCTGAATCCTAGTGTCCAATCCGTACCAAACTCTGAATACCAGTGACCAATCCGTACCAAACTCTGAATCCTAGTGTCCAATCCGTACCAAACTCTAAATCCTAGTGTCCAATCCGTACCAAACTCTGAATCCCAGTGTCCAATCCGTACCAAACTCTAAATCCTAGTGTCCAATCCGTACCAAACTCTAAATCCTAGTGTCCAATCCGTACCAAACTCTGAATCCCACAGTGAGCAATCCGTACCAAAACTGTAAAGCCAAAATTCCAAATTCCAAATAAAACTCCTAACGATTTGCTTGACTTGAGACACCAATGTGACTCTGCACACGTACAAGACAGATCGTAGTGGTAAGTGACGGGCTGTCCGGTGAACTGGTCCAGGTACACAACATCTGGACTGTCGCGAACGCACTGGCCCTTGTCCGGAGTCAACTCTGTGTAGAGCATGCTCAGACTGATCCGATGCTGGAATCCCGGGCTCACAGTCACTGACGGGCTGTAATCGTCTGGGTAGTAGCCCCGCGGAGTGAAAAATATGCGAAACCCGGAGCCTATCAGGGCCTCGTAGACGTCAAAGTTTAGTCCGCGGACGTCCATGATGTTGTTGAAGTAGCGCAGAATCTCGCTCTGGTTGAAGCTGGCATCGGCGTACAGGTTGAGATCCAGGTAGCCCAGTACATTGTTCAGCAGGCTGTGCAGTGAAGGATCCCTCAGCCGCATGGTGAAGCAGTTCAGGTACTTGTGATGCCGCAGGTCGATAATGTCAACATCGAGCTGCAGATTCGTGTTCACTGGCATCACCAGCGCCCCGATGACCGACTGCTCCTTGCGAGTGCCGAAGTTTCTGCTCAGAAAGTTGTACGGCAGGCTGCCGGTGAACAGCTGACCGCCGAGGTACAGCACTGGGAGATTGGCGGCCTTCAGCCGGTTTTCAATCTGCTTCATGAGCTCGACAGTGAAATTCAGATCTGCCGGGCTCATCAGCGAGGCGTAACTGGCCGACACAATGGGCACGGAGCAGATGTGCACATCCGGGAACTGGAAATCCACAGTGTTCGGCTCGATTGAGGTTGACACCGGCTTTGAGTAGAGGCGGTTGCAGGAGTCCACGAATTGCTTGAGAAAGACGCCCAGCATGCAGAGGAAGGCCAGGCCCCAGAGCACCCGAACCACAGGGTGCCGGTTGCCCACTGTGCGGCTGAGTCCGTGAGCTGTTGTCTCCTCAGCGGCCAGGTACAGCAGGTCCAGGCGCGACTGGCGCGACTTGCCTGGGCTGGACGGCTGCATTGTCGAGCTGTCGAAAACGCCAAATGGCCTGAGTTGGCTCCCCTGCAGTAGGCCGGATGCTTACATATAGCAAGGCTGCTCTCTGGTCAGTAAAGGAAGGAAGGAAGGACAGGGAAGGAGATTCTCCCAGTCGCCAATTGGAAGACCGGAGGCGAGGGCGTACAGAAAACGTAAATTAGCAAATTAATTTCCCCAGGAAAAATAATCCCCCCCCAAAAAAACACAAAAAAACCAGACAGCGTTTCTTTGTTTGCATAGCTTCAGCTTAAAACGATTTCTGTTTTATTTAGAAAGAAAACGCGATACTTGCATAAAGTGTATGCGTGCTCCGCAACAGAGTGGAATCAGTGGATCGTACAGTATCGTGTGGCGAACTGGGCCGCCGCACTGACTGACTAATTGCCAGCACTGAGAGGCTCTGCTGCAGCTACCCAACTACCAGCTATGTTTGCTAATAAAGTCAAACACTCTACGCTTTGTGCCCATGGCTCACCGATTATGAGTTCACAAAAATTACTCTGCAGCTGCACTCGGGAAGTTGGTTGCCCAGGCAACGCTGTCCAGCAGATCAATCGTTTGGTTTGGGACTAAAATCCCACTGCCTTGACCAAAGTTAAACACCGGACACACTGATAGAACAGAATTAGTTACATGTACCGGTATTTTTTGTACTAGCGTGGCCTTTTTCTCCTGCCTCTCAGCTGGTTCACCAACATTTTAGGGAGTTCGGGCTGTTTGAGTTGAGCAACTCTTGGGCCTTCAATCCATTCCATCCGCTCCCACCATCCCACCCGCTCCCACCATCCCATCCGCTCCCACCATCCCACCCGCTCCCACCACCCCACCCGCTCCCACCATCCCACCCGCTCCCACCATCCCACCCGCTCCCACCATCCCATCCGCTCCCACCGCCCCCACCATCCCATCCGCTCCCTTTCCATCCCATCCGCTCCCTTCCCATCCATCGGCTCCATCCAATCCCATTGGCTCCCTTCCCATCCCATCCGCTCCCTTCACATCTCCATTCCATCCCATCCACTCCCTTCCCATCCTATCCGCTCCCTTCCCATCCCATCGGTTCCATTCCACCCCATCCACTCCCTTTCTATCCATCCGCTCCCTTCCCATCCCATCGGCTCCATTCCATCCCATCGGCTCCATCCCATCCCATCCGCTCCCTTTTCATCCCATCCGCTCCCTTTCTATCCCATCGGCTCCCTTCCCATCCCATCCGCTCCCTTCCCATCCCATCCGCTCCCTTTTCATCCCATCCGCTCCCTTTCTATCCCATCGGCTCCCTTCCCATCCATCCGCTCCCTTTCTATCCCATCCGCGCTCTCTTCCATCCCATCCGCTCCCTTCCCATCCCATCGGCTCCCTTCCCATCCCATCCGCTCCCTTTCTATCCCATCGGCTCCCTTCCCATCCCATCGGCTCCCTTCCCATCCCATCGGCTCCCTTCCCATCCCATCGGCTCCCTTCCATCCCATCGGCTCCCTTCCCATCCATCGGCTCCCTTCCCATCCCATCGGCTCCCTTCCCATCCGCAGTAAATTCGAACTGCATCTCGCTAGCAATAGGTTTCATCTGAGCTATTATAACAGAATCAAAAGACACTACTTGCTACTGCAAGTAGCTTGTAAGATAATAAAATAGTTATCTTCCCAAAGCTCTACCACAATTAATTTTGCAATCTAAAAATTATCTACAAAACATTACTTTGAGTCGCAAAGCTTGCTGTATAGCTGCTCACGTCATTGTACACATGGGGGATAATTCTCGGGGGCAAACCATAGCTAATCGTTGGTAAAACGATAGTCTGTTGAGGATACAGGCTGTTGAGGATAACTCGAGTTCAAATCTCCATTCACGCAAGCCGAATGTCTGACGGGATGATCCGCCCGGATTGCGCAAGTCATGTGCGCAGCGTGCTGTGAGTCCCGGACACTGAGTCATCCAAATGAAATTTGCATCGGAAAAAGCCGCCGCCGAGCTCCCAATTCTCCATTCAGTGACTATCGCTCGTGTGAGCTTCACGTTCTGTGGTTAGCTTGACCTAAATTTTGATCTGATGCATAACAACACTTGGAATTATTTATGCAACTAAACTTGCATGCATATGGGAACTTTAGAACTTCGGCGATATCATCCCAAAAAACCTGCGCTGAGGCAATTGTGCCAATTCCGCTGACACAAGCACAATACAAGCGCACCAAGAGTGTACACCGGCCCTGACTGTCTAATCTCTGTGCATTCATACAGAGCCGGTAGCTTTTTCTGTCGATCAGCTTCTACCTTAAATTGGGCCAGCCTTGATGCAGCGTCTCTGCACTTTCCAATGCAGCTTTCTCCTGTGCCCAAGCAATGAAGCATTGATGGCGCAGCGCTGCTGCATGGGCCTCGTCGCCAAGGCAACCCAAGGCTAAAATGCGATGATATTGCGAATAGCCCAGGTAATAAAATACTCCCAATAACCCCTTTGCCATGCTGGCCCCGATTATCCCGATTTCATTTTCCTCCCAGGTAACCGCGTCGATATAGCTTGCCCGTTCCCCTCAGCCTGCGCACAGGTAGGTGGTCGGTGGCAGGAATAAAACACAAACAAAGGCATTTTATTCCCATTTCTGGAAGGGATTTCATTGCAAGTGATTATATATTGTGCATTGAATGTATTTACATTCAGCAGCGCAACTGCTGTCTGTCAACTGGGAGCGAAATCCCCTTTTTGATCGCTCCGGTCGTCTATGGAGATTTTGGCGAGAGCTCAATGAAAATATTTATAACAGCAATCAGTAACATGACAGGCAACAGAAGACGTGACGGTACTGAATTGTACAGAATCCATAGAAAATAATGGGCAGATATGAGCAGTCTGTCTTCTGGGTTACTCAAAACGTACAAGCACTGAGCCTAATTTAAACTAGACTTGGAGCGAGTAAATCTTATGACTTTTCCGTTTTAGTGACGTCAACAACAATCCCGTCAGCCGTTCAATTTTTTCATCTCTGATTGGTGAACCCCCGCGCTGCACATGCAGACTGTGCAAAAGCCTTACAATTTGATATCGGGAAATCCTATCACTCGTCACTTTCATCCTCAGACAGGTCGTGCGGCACCTCAAGGCCAGCGTTGAGCGTCACCTGCGTGCTGCGACTGAGGCTGACGGCCGGGTAGAGAGTGCCAGTCAGGTTGGTGAAAGCCACTGGGCCGTGCGCGCGCCCCGTTCAGATAGTAGCTCAGCGTGCCCCTGTCGCAGTCCAGACGGACGCCGACGGTCGCACCGCGTGCGATTCCGCCGTCAGTGCGCTCGAAGTGTTCGCCGCTGTGTAGGAACCAGCTGCGCTTGAAGTCTATGTACATGCACCAGGCTTTGTGGTCGCGGCCTGTCCAGGGGGGGCAGCGTACCAGCGTAGTTAGTTTTAACACTGATTGGGAGTATGATGTACATGTATGCCTTAGATTACAAAGGAAGGCAAAAGTCGGAGTTTTTAGTTTAGGGGGCAGGGAGTGAGGTGGCTGTCGGAGTGTGCGGTTTGGAACCTGGGGGCAGGGAGTGAGGTGGCTGTCGGAGTGTGCGGTTTGGAACCTGGGGGCAGCAGGGAGTGAGGTGGCTGTCGGAGTGTGCTGTTTGGAACCTGGGGGGGGGGAGGGAGTGAGGTGGCTGTCGGAGTGTGCGGTTTGGAACCTGGGGGGGCAGGGAGTGAGGTGGCTGTCGGAGTGTGCGGTATGGAACCTGGGGGGGCAGGGAGTGAGGTGGCTGTCGGAGTGTGCAGTGCAGTAGTAGCAGTGTGAAGGGCATAAGAGTAGTTAAAAGCATAACTGGTGTTTCCTGCAATGTACATGACTCCGTCGGGCTGGGAGAGAAGAGGATGCTGTCCAAGACCCACCGAGCTTCTCGTCCTTGCGACAGTCGATCCTAGCAACGCCGAACGCCGGATCGCCTTTGTCGTCGTAGCGGTCCACGAAAACTCCAGTAGTGCTGGCCGCGGACAGCCCCGCCGAGCAGAGCGCGACCCGATCGTCCAGGACTGAGGCGGTGGCGGTGCAGCCGCGGTTGGTGAACACCAGGTCGCGGTGAGAGGCATCCGGGCAGAACTGGAAGCTAGCCCGGGCGGCAGTGCGCAGCCGGACAAAGTCGCTGTAGGCTGAGTCACCTGTAGGGCCGTGAGCTCGAACCCGGGCCTGGTAGACGGCGTCAAATCGAAGCGACTGCACGCAGCAGGCCGAATCTGGGCCGCGGTAGCAGCGCTGTGGTGGATTTTGAAGATTTTCCTGACTATAAGCGAACCCCAACCATAGGAATCCCCTGGAATCAGCCCCTCTCCGTCTTCTAAACTTCCAAAGCGTATCTCACCTTGAATCCACTACCTCTTCCGTCGTCAATTTCCAGACTAAAAGCTTCGGGCGTCGGGCCAGAGCGACCAGCCGACAAGCGATTGTAAGAGTGTTGTTCTCCGACTTGCACTCGCCTTTCAGAATGACCGGCTGGGAGGGAGCTGGCGAAATGGGCAGGTTGTAAGAAATTCAATTTATTACTGTTGTATCTATCGAAGAGATGAGACGATGGAAAAAATTTAGTATATAGTGGATATACCTTTTCCATCTAGAGCATTAAATTTAGAGTGGCAGGGGGTGGCTGTCGGAGTGTGCAGTAGGGGCAGGGAGTGAAGTGACTGTCAGAGTGTGGTTTGGAGGGGCAGGGAGTGAGATGGTTGTCCGAGTGCGGTTTGGAGGGACAGGGAGTGAGGTGGTTGTCCGAGTGCGGTTTGGAGGGGCAGGGAGTGAGGTGGTTGTCCGAGTGCGGTTTGGAGGGGCAGGGAGTGAGGTGGCTGTCGGAGAGCGGTTTGGAGGGGCAGGGAGTGAGGTGGCTGTCGGAGAGCGGTTTGGAGGGGCAGGGAGTGAGGTGGCTGTCGGAGAGCGGTTTGGAGGGCAGGGAGTGAGGTGGCTGTCGGAGTGCGGTTTGGAGGGGCAGGGAGTGAGGTGGCTGTCGGAGAGCGGTTTGGAGGGGCAGGGAGTGAGGTGGCTTTCGAGAGCGGTTTGGAGGGGCAGGGAGTGAGGTGGCTGTCGGAGTGCGGTTTGGAGGGGCAGGGAGTGAGTTTCGTTGCTTGTTGATGGTTCGGACGTTGCTGATTATTGCTGAATCGAAAATATTCGAAGGTCAGAGTGAGAACTCCACTTTCCAAACTGATCAGAATTACTAACTAATTTTCTGAGATGCATATTGGATAAGAAAAGAATAGCAAAAGCAAAAGAATGTGTTAAAATTTACGTTACTAACAATGAGGATCACAACATAACGACAGTATCGATATACACTGAAAAAAGGCCAACAATGCACAGATGCAGCGGCAAATGAAAATAATTATTTGCCGCTGGTGAAAATGAAATGAAAATAATATTTAATAACGTAAATTCACACAACCGCAAAAACGAAAATGAAAGCAGCTCACAGCAGTTGAGACAGATAAGCCAGCTCAGGTAGAACAGGCATTAAGCCACTTAATAAATATTATCTGGGATCACAGCACCGCAGACGGGTTCGCATTATTTATATGCTAACTAAATGGGGGCAGAACAAAACCCTCTATTATGACAAAGTGCTTTGAGATAAACACCTTTCTGGCTGCAGGCTGAGGCCTGGTGATAGACAGTCGGTAGGTCTGGCCCGTCTGTGTGTGCGGGTTCAGTCAGGGTTTCAGCTGCATTTTTCTTTATCAAAAGGATTTTCAAGCACCTTGCTCACCTGTCAATTATCAGCTGATTAGCTCATCTGTCAACCATCAGCTGACTAGCTCACCTGTCAATAATCAACTGACTAGCTCAACTGTCCAATCATCAACTGACTACCTCACCTATCAATCATCAGCTGACTAGCTCACCTGTCAATCATCAACTGACTAGCTCACCTGTCAATCATCAACTGACTACCTCACCTGTCAATTATCAGCTGACTACACCTATCAATCATCAACTGACTAGCTCACCTGTCAATCATCAACTGACTAGCTCACCTGCAAATCAAAGACTAATCCCAACATCAGTCTAAGAAACAGCTCAATAACTCACTTTTGTGCTCGGAGAACGCCAGACTGTTGATGGCCACCAGGACCGGTTCCGGGTCCAGGCGGATCTCGAACTGCTCGCTGACCCTCGGCCCGATTCCGTCTGGCGCTGCAGACTCCGCTGCATGCCGGCCGCCCGGTCCTGCATCGCGGCCGACACCTGCGTGAGGATGGGGGTGGGAGGTTCCGTTCTAAGCTCGAGTGTGGAGCAGACTGTAGTTTGGAGTGGATAAAGACTGCAGATTGGAGTAGATAAAGACTGTAGTTTATTAGTGATTGGATTGATAAAGATTAGTCTGGAGTGGATAAAGACTACGAGCTAGTTTGGAATGGATAAAGACTAGTTTGGAGTGGATAAAGACTGTAGATAAGAGTGGATAAAGACTGTAGTTTATGCAGATTGGAGTGAATAAAAACTGTAGTTTATGCAGATTGGAGTGGATAAAGACTGTAGATAGGAGTGGATAAAGACTGTAGTTTATGCAGATTGGAGTGGATAAAGACTGTAGTTTATGCAGATTGGAGTGGATAAAGACTGTAGTTTATGCAGATTGGAATGGATAAAGACTGTAGTTTATGCAGATTGGAATGGATAAAGACTGTAGTTTATGCAGATTGGAATGGATAAAGACTGTAGTTTATGCAGATTGGAGTGGATAAAGACTGTAGATTGAAGTTTGGCCTCAACAAGCCTCAGCTTTCTCACCGCGATGAAGGCGGCCGGTTCAGTCTCCCTGAGCAGCTCAACGCACAGCTGCAGCAATCCAGTTGCCTTGGCCAGCGAGGAGGCGCACTGGGCGCGCCTGGTCTCTGTGAGCCTGAGCTTGTGCTCCTGCTCAGATGCCAGCTGGCTCAGCATCACCTGCTTCTTTGACTGCAGAGCAGACACCAGCGAGTCAAACTGCTCTGTGACCGCTGCAGCCATGACTCCCGGTTGGTGGGATAAGTTATATAAATTAATAGATTTGACGCAAATTAGGCACAATATTTTCAATACAGCAATAAATTC
>NIVC01002683.1:110000-149997 GCA_002269645.1 Macrostomum lignano | reverse complement strand
AATGATAATATGCAACTGTCTTGATTATCTGAATTCACACAACTGTCTATTCTGCATTCACACAAATGTTTATTCTGAATTCACACAACTTTTTAATCCAAATTTACACAACAGTTTATTCTGAATTCACAGAAATGTTTAATCTAAATATTCACAGAACTGTTTAATCTACATATTCACAGAAATGTTTAATCTACATATTCACAGAAATGTTTAATCTACATTCACACAACTGTTTAATCTACATTCACTCAACTGTTTAATCTAAATTCACAGAAATGTTTAATCTAAATTCACACAACTGTTTAATCTACATATTCACAGAAATGTTTAATCTAAATTCACACAACTGTTTAATCTACATATTCACAGAAACGTTTAATCTACATTCACACAACTGTCTAATCTGAATTCAAATAACTGTCTAATCTGAATTCATAACTGTCTAATCTGAATTCAAATAACTGTCTAATCAGAATTCACACAACTGTTTCAGTTGCATTCACACAAGTAATCCAGCCTGTACTTAAAAAAATGAAATACATTTCAAGGTATTTTATAAATTTATCTAGCTCGAATGGCAAGCAACAGATAAGTTTTATTAAAAAAATAATGTATTTTTTTAATGTATTATGCATAATGTATTATGCATAAATGTATTATGCATTTAAGCTGTTTGCAATCATGGATAAACATGTGTAGTATTCGTCGATGAACCTTTAATTTATTTAAAAAGTATTGCTTCAGAGTGACAAAGCTCGAATTACAGATTTGAATTTTTAAACGGATTTCGCAAATATCTGCTTTTTTGCACAGCGCTGAATGGGGTTTGGCCATAGACATGTTCGGTCTAGAAAAAATACACTAAAAAGATAGGAAATCAAATTCGCTTGTTTGTAAGTCTCCGGTAGCACTTTGTGAAATAAAATACGAGTAGCTTGGTTACAACTGGTGAGCGCATCGCGAAAAAAATATACACTTGCTTCAATTGGAATTCAAAAGTCCAGGTGAGATATTGGGAGTTTCGTGCTTTAAAAAACCCTGCCAACAAAATCATACTTTATTATCTACGATTCAAACAAAAAGTCGGCAGCATTTTGTCCCTGGATAAATGAACAATTCATATCTCAATAGTGTACTTTTGCGTAAAGCCAGTCGCGTTGATACCGTAACAGAGTAGTGCCCTTAATTAACATGTAGTATTGGTTTTGTCAGCCTAACTGAGAATAAAGCCATCCAAAGTGAGAATCCTGTCCACGCCGACTGCGAAGGGCCCGGCCGCGTGCAGCCCCAGTCTACGGGCCATAGACAATAAAGGACAAGCAAAGTGATAAAAAGCCATCCAATGTGAGAATCCTGCCTACGCTGAATACGAAGGGCCTGGCTGCGTCCAGCCTAGTCTATGAGCCATAGACTATAAAGTATAAGCTAGGATTGGCTACTCATATGGCTCAGAAGCTCAGAAGGTATAAAAATAAAAGAATATGACGCATAGACCAATCGATTCTCACATTGGATGGCTTTTTATCACTTTGCTTGTCCTTTATTGTCTATGGCCCATAGACTAAGGCTGCACGCAGCCAGGCCCTTCGCAGTCAGCGCAGGCAGGACTCTCACTTTGGACGGCTCCACTCTCAGTTAGGCTGACAAAAGCAATAGTGGGCAGCTTGCAATACCCAGCGGTTTAAGGCTCTTCTCTCTGGTTAAAACCTAATCAAGTAGAGAATTTCAAAAGCAAGAATTCTCGCTACGGACCTTGATTTCTGACACTTTGATTTCCGGTGATGATTTTAGTTATGGCAGAGTGCGGTCAACCGAGAGACAGACGGCAACATATGGTACTCGTTTTCGAAATATTTAAATATACTTACAGCTGTTTGCCAGGAGTAACATATTAATACTGTACTAGATTAGCAATATTTCTGACCATAAATTGCAGTTCTGAGCACTAAAACTTTTTTTAAAAACCACGGTGTTAATGAACATTAACAATCAGCAATCGGCTGTGATAATAGTCAGCTATCACAAGACGCTCGCAATGACTATCCGTCAGCATTGACAGACCGCAAGGATATTCAAGGCTGCCCTCGCCGCGGCCGCTCTCGCCAGGAGTCCCCATAGACCACAGCAGCAACCCGTCGTCAACAGTCAAAGCTCGCACTGAGTGACCCTTCCATTCACTAATGAATAGCCGGCCTCTCCGGTCGACGGCCACATCTTTAAGGTGACCAAACTGACGAATATTGCCACTTGGATTCGGCAGTGAGGCGACCAGCTGTTCAGTGTCGATGCGCACTCTGTGCACTTGATGTGCATTCCAGTCTGTCACCAAAATGCAGTTGTCGTGAGTCGTCAGATTTCCCAGATCAGCATGAGGAAGCTGAGACAGCGTGATGACCGTCTCCATCTGACCAGTCGCTTTGCTGAATGCAGCAATTTTGTTTCCACTGGACACAAACACGGAGGCTGCGTCGCCGCCGATTCCATTAATTTTGCCGAAGCTCTCGATGTCTGGACGAATTTGACGCAATGCGCGACCGCTCAAGTCCGTCACTGTCACTGTGTCATTCTGAGCAATGAACAGCAGCTGACGGTCGCAGTGAAGGCCGCAGATGTTGCCATTCCAGTCTTGTAGGTCACAGTAGCACCGCAGCTTCTGTGAGCCGTCTAGCGAGACCACTAGAAGATGATCCTCTAAATGATTTATTAGCGCAAAGACGCATGGCTGAGACAGAGGCACATTTTCTTGATTAACAGAATTTCCGCGAACCACACGGCCTGACGGGTCACCAAAGAATCCGCTGGTGTCGCTGCACACAGCCAGCCACTCAATAAGACCATTGAGCTTCACCTCGCTCGTGTAGGATCTGCTCGCCTCCAATTCAACGTGAAATTCATTGCGCCCTGAAAAAATACCAACCAGCCGCTCGAGCTGTCCTAGAAGCCGCAGCTGCAGTTTCAACTCGTTAGTTTGCTCTCCAAGCGAATTAGTCTCAAAGCTTGTATCTAAACTAGCATGCGGAACATTCATAGACTGCATTAACTCAAACAGCTCCACCAAATTATGAGTATCAGCTGCCTGCTGCTGTTCATTTTGCACTGCCCCGAGCAGACCTTCAAGCTGGCCCGTCACCCTGCCACGTAACGATTCGACGCCTTGCTGTACCAAATCGAATCTGTGATTCACCGCAACAGATTCCGACAGATTTCCCGGCGCAAACGCGCAACTTCAGATTCTGGTTCCGTTGCATTTGATGCACTGCTGGTTGCACCTGGATTTTGCCTCTCTCGCAAGTAGGCGCGCCTCTGCTCAGCAACAACTAGTTTCACTTTTTGAGACACATCTAATTCAAGATGCCGGTCGCAGAGGTGACAGCCTGACAATGGACCTACACCAACTGCGGATTGGTTGCAGATGGAGCATTTTGCGGAGGCTGCGCCAGAACTTGGCTGATCTGCGCTGCTTTGATGACTCATTCTAGTTGGTAGATTTCATGGAAATAAAGATAGATTTAGTAGTTTTATAATGCAAAATCTAACTAATGAAAACTGGATCAAATAATTTGTTGCCACGAGAGTCGTTCTAAAAAGTAATGCCTTCTGCCTTAAAAATCAAATCCTATTGCAGCTATATTAAAGCAACCAATTTTATTACTCGTAAGAAAGATTAACATTCAACTGTCTAGCTCACAAAATTTTATGTTTATTACAGCTACTGATGCATTGAGAGCTAATTAAAGCAGAGTTTATTGCAAGGATGTGCAACTTAATTTACTGTCGCTTGCTGAATATAGGATTCAATACTTGGTTTCGAGTGCTTAATTGTCTAGGTCACGAGTGCGCGTTCGCGTTCGTGCACGAGTGTCATCGACATTTAAGCAAGAAAAACCAAGTATTGAGTAGTATTGTAACACGATATATATTTCTCGTGCATTAAATGACTTCAGTACGCGATCACAAGAACGATTTAAGCACGCTTTTAGCGTTTATTTCACGCTTTTTTACACATTTATATCGTGTTACAATGTCTATGGATCTTCAAGCATCACACTGGTCGCTCAAGAATGACTTTTCGTATTTTTAATGCAATACACCTCTGCGACCTCCAAAAGTCTGATGGTAAGCAGTGCTTACCACGCCCGCACCCAAGTTGCAGTCTACAAATATCTTGGGCCAAGGCGAGCCCTGTGTAGTCTATGGTCCGCCACTTTCCGTCCCGGTCGGCTTGGTAAGCAGAGCTTCAAAACAGCACTTGTGAAAATATGTTCTATAATATTGGTTTTTGCATGCTAAGTGAGACATTTTTCAAGCAATCTGAGACTGAATAGCAAAAACACTATTAGTCTATGGCCACCCCTCGCTGCAGCCCAGCTTTTTGGGATCGCCTTGCAAGCAAAGTGAGAAATTTTTTAAAGCTAAGTGAGAACCATATTGAAAACAAAGGGGTGGTTTTACGAAATTAAAAGGGGTGGTTTTACGAAATTAAAAGGGGTGGTTGCTTGTTAGACGCAGTTGATTTGCCATAGCCCAGCCTTTGTTTTCAATAAGGTTCTCACTTAGCTTTAAAAAATTTCACTCTGCTTGCAAGGCGATCCCAAAAAGTCGGGCCGCAGCGAGGGGTGGCCATAGACAATAGTGTTTCTGCTATGCAGTCTCAGATTGTTTGCACTGCTTACCATCCGACTGGAACGGAGATGAAACATTTTGGGCCCAGCCCTGAAGAGGTTAGACTAAATGTTGTCTTGGAGCGAACCACCGGAGCTCTTAGTCTTGCAAAAGACGAAAGTCAGATGCCTGATATCAGATAAGCTACTACGCCTTAAAAAAAAGATCGTCAATTAAACTAAAACAGCTACTTGTAAATATAAGCATTAAAAAATAAACAAGATGGAAACCGTTATTGCGCCAATAAACAACTAAAACCACTTCAAAAAAAGTTTATTAATAATGTAAATCAAACTTCTTTTTAATAGCAAAAAACTATAAAATACAATACAGATATAAAACATAAACAGTTATATTTCGATTCAAGTGAATAGTTTTATAAATTTAATTTTTTTAAAATCTGACGAACAGATAGTGAATGTTACATAGAATCAGGCTATATAGATATATCTAGGCAATTAGAAATAGCCTAAAAACCTGGCATCAGTAATATAGTTATAAAGAATAAAAGCAATTAAATACATGTCCACAAGATAGGACACCAAAAAATTAATCATCAAAAGACAAAAGCAAATCATGGAAGAATTTCTATAATGTCAGTAAAAACCTTGATTGGAATGGCAGACACAATCTGTCAAAAATATACTATAAAAAACCGTTGTTGGCTTTGGTCACTAAACACAAATTTTAAAGTAAGCTAGAATATACGTAAATGGATGTAATTAAAAAATTTCATTATAAAATACGCAATATACTTGTGACTTCCCTGATTCTGCACTTAAACCGTATCTGTTTCACCTGTCGGCAAAGATGTCCCAATCCTATCTGTCTGTCTGTCTGTCTGCCTGCCTGTCTGTCTGCATGTCTGTCTGCCCCTCTGTCTGTCTGTCTGCCTGTCTGTCTGAATGTCTGCCTGCCTGCCTGCCTGTCTGTCTGTCTGCCTGCCTGCCTATCTGTCTGTCTGCCTGTCTGTCTGCATGTCTGTCTGTCTCTCTGTCTGCCTTTCTGTCTGTCCCTCTGTCTGTCTCTCTGTCTGCCTTTCTGTCTGTCCCTCTGTCTGTCTCTCTGTCTGCCTGTCTGTCTGTCTGCCTGCCTGTCTATCTGTCTGCCCGCCGCAGTGTCTATCCCAGTCTCTGTCCCAGTGTCTGTCCCAGTGTCTGTCCCAGTGTCAAGTATCCAAGCGGATATCGGCTGCAAAGACTCGATGGCGGAACACAGAAGGCCCTGTACAATACAACACCAACATAGCAGCAGCCGCAAAGCATTCAACTAGTTTTCCTGCTAATCTTTTTAGCTTTGCTGGCTTTTGGCGGATATTTCAACGAACTGCCGCTCATCAGCTGACTGTACTGCACTCTGTAAGCGTCGGTGGCAAGGTAATGCATCACGTGACTAACACCCAAGGCTAATTGGTCGGCAATGTGCTCAACCCAGGGATTATCGCCCATTCTTAGCACGGTATCTGGACTGCCTAATTGTAGTTGGGCAAATTCTGGGGGCAGCAACAGAAGCCGATTGCCTTGAATGTGAAGCTCGCGAATGCCAGAACAATGCCCCAGTTCTAGCGGCAGCTCGACCAGGTCGTTGTCGCGAACTGAGAGCTGCGGAAATTGAGGAAGATAGTGAGATACAGGTAAACATTTACAATGCTTTGATGATTCAAATGCCGGCTAATGAGGATTCAGATCCCAGATAATGAAGATTCAGATCCCAGCTAATGAGGATTCAGATCCCAGATAATGAAGATTCAGATCCCAGCTAATGAGGATTCAGATCCCAGCTAATGAGGATTCAGATCCCAGATAATGAAGATTCAGATCCCTGCTAATGAGGATTCAGATCCCAGATAATGAAGATTCAGATCCCAGCTAATGAGGATGCAGATCCCAGCTAATGAGAATGCAGATCCCAGCTAATGAGGATTCAGATCCCAGATAATGAAGATTCAGATCCCAGCTAATGAGGATGCAGATCCCAGCTAATGAGGATGCAGATCCCAGCTAATGAGGATGCAGATCCCAGCTAATGAGGATGCAGATCCCAGCTAATGAGGATGCAGATCCCAGATAATGAAGATTCAGATCCCAGCTAATGAGGATGCAGATCCCAGCTAATGAGGATTCAAATCCCAGATAATGAAGATTCAGATCCCAGCTAATGAGGATGCAGATCCCAGCTAATGAGGATTCAGATCCCAGATAATGAAGATTCAGATCCCAGCTAATGAGGATTTAAATCCCAGATAATGAAGATTCAGATCCCAGCTAATGAGGATTCAGATCCCAGATAATGAAGATTCAGATCCCAGCTAATGAGGATTTAAATCCCAGATAATGAAGATTCAGATCCCAGCTAATGAGGATGCAGATCCCATCTAATGAGGATTCAGATCCCAGCTAATGATGCTTCAGATCCCAGCTAATGAGGATGCAGATCCCAGCTAATGAGGATTCAGATCCCAGCTAATGATGCTTCAGATCCCAGCTAATGAGGATTTAAATCCCAGATAATGAGGATTCAGATCCCAGCTAATGATGCTTCAGATCCAAGATGATTTAGAAAGTTCCAAAAATAAGATTCAGTAGATTTCAGCGAAGGACAGTCAGACGGAACACAATTAACTACTCACGACAAGCAGATTTCGAAAGCTCTGGATAGCAGCCGGCAGTCGCTCAAAATCGTTATCGCCCAGGTACAGAGCGCGCAAAGCGACCAGAGAGAAAAACTCCGCAGGTAAGCCGCCTTCGTGCAAATTATTGTAGCTCAAATCAAGCAGTTCCAGCTGCTGCAGCTGACCGAATTCTCTTGGTAAGGTGGCCAGTCGATTCATGCCCAGGTTCAGCTGGTACAGCTTCTTCAGCTGCAATTATTCATTTCAGGAGAAGAGGTTGGAATGAGGACATGCGAGGCTGGCCCGGCAACTGAGGATCTGTGAGGCTGGCCCGGCAACTGAGGATCTGGGAGGCTGGCCCGGCAACTGAGGATCTGGGAGGCTGGCCCAGAAACTGAGGATCTGGGAGGCTGGCCCAGCAACTGAGGATCTGGGAGGCTGGCCCAGCAACTGAGGATCTGGGAGGCTGGCCCAGCAACTCAGAACCATCAACTCACCTGCCCAATCTCAGGACACACCAATTTCAGCCGATTATTAAACAAATTAAGGTGCTGCAAATTTTCCAATCTAGCAATCTCTTTAGGCAGCACCGAGACCCGGTTGTGGCTCAGCGTCAGCCGGGTGAGGCTCTGGAACAGGGACCGCTCAGTCAGCAGCAGGGGGCAGCTCAGTAAGTCGTCGATGTCGCGGTCAACCAGAGCCAAGCCGGTGGCGCCAGCCTGGGCCGCTTCGGTCAGCGCCTTGCGAATACCGGAAGGCAGCGGAGTTGATTAGGAAAATTGTGTTTGGCTGTGCGCATTTGGGTACTTGTAGTAGTGTCGGTTAGTTTGCTGTTTAAGATAAACTACTCTGGGCTAGAAAGCTAAAGATAGACATTCATACAGACAGACGGACAGACAGACAGACAGACAGACAGACAGACAGACAGACAGACAGACAGACAGACAGACAGACAGTAAGACAGACAGACAGACAGACAGACAGACAGACAGACACACAGACAGACAGACAGACAGACAGACAGACGGACAGACACTAAGACAGCCAGACAGACAGCCAGACAGACAGACAACCAAATAAGAAGCTATAAAACAGGTTATCTAAATAAGGGAGTTATATTAGTGCAATTTAAAAAAAGAAAATTAACCTAATAAAATTTAGACTGTATGGCACTATAAATTTATAATCAAAGTCGTATATTTATTTATAATGAATAATTAATCAAAATATTTATCATTCATACGAGTTGTATATATATACACATACAAGAACATCCCTGTTTGCTAATGACTTTGCGAAGTAAATTCCATTAACCAACAATATTTAGGTACATCAATAGGAGCACAATTCAGATAACTGAAATATTATTATAAGCAGAAACTGTCAGAAACTGAATCAAGCAACTAAGGTAAGCTGTATGCGACGTTGAAAGTTAAACAAATTACTTGACTTAGTATTTTTATTTAAACAAACAATTTGGAAAAGTCAAAAACGAAAATGGGTGTTTAATTATTAAAATAATAAGTATATATTCGTCATTACCAGAGCTAATAATTCTGTTTATTGAATAGTTAAATAAACAAACTACTAAGAGTAACTTAGCGTGTCTTTTTAAAAAAGAAGTCAGGACAGAAAAAAATTGTTTCAATTGAAGTTCTGTCAATTTTAATCATAGAAGTTTTTATACTAAGAAACTTCTTTTCTAAGAAACAAAGTTCATAGAAGTTTTTTTCTAAGAAACTTCTTTTCTAAGAAACAAAGTTTATAGAATTATTTATTCTAAGAAACTTCTGTTCTAAGAAACAAAGTTCATAGAAGTTTTTATTCTAAGAAACTTCTTTTTTAAGAAACAAAGTTCATAGAAGTTTTTATTCTAAGAAACTTCTTTTTTCTAAGAAACAAAGTTCATAGAAGTTTTTATTCTAAGAAACTTCTTTTTTCTAAGAAACAAAGTTCATAGAAGTTTTTATTCTAAGAAACTTCTTTTTTCTAAGAAACAAAGTTTATAGAAGTTCATAGAAGCCGAGAAACTTCTTTTCTAAGAAACAAACTGCATAGACGTTTTTACAAAGATTTCCATCATTTCTACTTAAACTGTCCTTCAAGAAAACAAGCAACGAACAAACAGACAAGAATCATCTTCAGTTCTCTGGCGGCAGATTCTCTACCACAATCGTAGAAGTGATGATGTCATAGCTAGTACGATGATTGCTGAACACAAACGCGGTGGCCCATACAGGGAAAAAGAACATCATAGCCAAATTCTTGATTGCACTTCTGGCCAGAGCGCGTTGAAACCTCAAAGGATTGGCTGGTAGAACTTCGATTATTTGGTCTGGCAGGTCGATGACGTCATTGGCTTGGACTACCTGGACACAATTCATTGATAAGGAGGTTGATAATTAAACAAATTAAAGCAGTAACTGAACTGTTCCAACTGTCTGTCAATATCATTGAGATTTTACATCTGTCTGTTAGACTGTAAGACACTGTCATTGCAATCTGTTAGCCTGTTAGATACCCAGCACTATTACACCTGCCTGTTAGATACCCAGCACTGTTACACCTGCCTGTTAGATACCCAGCACTGTTACACCTGCCTGTTAGATACCCAGCACTGTTACACCTACCTGTTAGATACACAGCACTGTTACACCAGCCTGTTAGATACCCAGCACTGTTACACCTGCTTGTTAGATACACAGCACTGTTACACCTGCCTGTTAGATACACAGCACTGTTACACCTGCCTGTTAGACACACAGCACTGTTGCACCTGCCTGTTAGACACACAGCACTGTTACACCTGCCTGTTAGATACACAGCACTGTTACACCTGCCTGTTAGACACACAGCACTGTAACACCTGAATCAATGAAATCCAATAAAGCGCACACACAAAATTCTTACCTGCAAATTCATCAGCCACTTGCCAGGCGTTTGTCCCGAACGGAACAGACCAAAAAAGCCGCATAGTGCAAAAGTTTCCAACAGTAATACCATCAGACGGACCATTAAATCCAATAGGATTAGTCTAGGCGATAACAGATCGGTCATGCTGAACCGCATACCGGCAATATCAAATTCAAGATTCCGCTGATGCTGCTGCTGATGATGGTGCATCTGATTAGGCTGATGACCGCCACCAGATGCGCCAAATCTTCTATTAAACTCGGCCAGTCTGCGCTGATGATGCTGCTGCTGTCCAACGGACGGTTCGGCTTTCCAGAATCGATTATCAACAGGAAGCAAGCTGTCAACTACAAAATCGATGCGCTGCTCGAGCACAATCATGAGTACTAATTTCAGTACTAATAGAAGCAGTCCATCGATTACTTCGGCTAGGACGCGTTTCCATATTGGGGCGACGCGAAACCGATAGCCTTCAATGCCTAGGCGGCCGCCGTACACTTGACGGGGATTGGCTCTTCTGGCTTGCTGCTGCTGTTGCTGCTGCTGGCGATCTATCTGCTCTTGCTGCTGCTGCTGCTGTTGTTGTTGAGAAGGCAGACCGCTAGCCTATAGAGAAAATCAAAGGTTTCTGTAGTTTAGTTAATAGTTTGGCACAATTTATAACTGTGACAACTGGCATTCTAGATGCACAATTAATAACTGTGACAACTGGCATTCTAGAGGCACAATTAATAACTGTGACATCTGTGTCAGAGAAAAGACAAATAAGCACACTAAAGGACGCATTATTACTTTTAATAAAGAACTTCTAAGGTTAGCTACATGTTAAAGGTATACACTGCCAAGTTAGGGTTTCACTCAAGGTTTAAACCAAGGACTACTTAACATAGACACATAGATTGAAAGCAGCCTTTTAGAATTCTGCCAATATTTGCAAGTGTAACGTCCTGTGTTGTTAAGTAGTCTTTGGTTTAAACGTTTATTACTGAGAAATTTCTGAAAAGGCCTCATATTGAATAGCTTTTCGTTTATATCCTACATACAATATGGCACAGCTCGGCTCATTGGTTTAATGAATCTATTTTACCATTCTGTCACACAGTCATTAAGCTAAGAATAATTCAGTATTTTTTCTTCTGCTTTAACAGAACTAACAAACAGGGCCCCCTGACAACTTTTTTGCTGTGCCGTATTGGAGCAAAGCAGGCACACGAAATTCAGGAACACGGACCAACTTTTTGTTGCGCACCTTCTCAAACAAGAATCAAGTCGCCAGCCCTCTGGACCGTCGAGGGAGCCGACGGCTTCGGGGTGATGACGGAATGCTTGAGAGACTAGCTGAGGATGTCCAGAAATTGCGGCTTGCCCACTGTCGAGGCTTGATCGGCGAAACAAGAGAAATTCGCATCAGGGTGTCCATGGTCATCTGGTGCCATCTGTTGAAGGAGCCGACGGCTTCGGGGTGATGACTGAATGCTTGAGAGACTAGCTGAGGATGTCCAGAAATTGCGGCTTGCCCACTGTCGAGGCTTGATCGGCGAAACTACAGAAATTTGCAACAGCGTGTCCATAGTCACCTGGTGCCACCTGTTGAAAATCTAGAAGCTCCGTCTGGGTGAAGGCCAGTGACCAACGAAGTCAGAGCTGATGCAGACCCATGTGGTTGACGTGCTGATGAAATATTGGAGACTTGGCAAGGCTGCACTGAGGCGCAGTGCTGATTGGCGCACAGGGGTGTACTGAATACACTGGCGCTTATGGGAAAAATCCGACCTTCTGGCAGAATCGTCGAATATCTCGACGGTCCAGAGGGCTGGTGACTTGATTCTTGTTTGAGAAGGTGCGCAACAAAAAGTTAGCCCGTGTTCTTGAACTTCGTGTGCCTGCGTTGCTCCAATACGGCGCAGCAAAAAAATTGTCAGGGGGGGGGGATTCCCCCCCTCTTAGTAGTTCGACGGGCGGAAAAAATGGCTTGTTAATCCTACTGTTAATTGTTATTCTTGAGCATTCAGTAATAAAAAATACTGAAACACTGAGTCAGAAAACAAGTCACCAGGACCCACCCCAACAGCCTGGCCTCCTTGGCCCTGTTGCGTTGAAGCAGCACCCTTAATCAGACGAAGCTGAGACTGCAGATGAGCATTGGCTAGTGCAGCTGCCGATGCGTCAGCATTTGAAACTGAACCAAACTGGTTCAGGCCAACAGCAAGTGAAGCTTTATTTTGCATCAACTGTCGCTGATTGTTTATCCATTGGTAAAGATCGTCGAAGTAGCGTTTCCGTTTGCCTTCAATTTCAATTGAGCTAGTCAAATTGTCCATGATTAATCATCATAGTAATTTGGTTTGATTGCAATAGTTGAAGTTAAATATGCAAACATTCAAACACTTCTAAAAGTCTACACTTCTAAACACTTCTAAGGTTTTTTTATTGCTTCAATTTGTTTTAAAATTGCACCTTTAAGTATATTAATTAAACTTATTGCTCAAAAAGTATAAATAGGCACTAATATTTTTCTTTTGCCAAGATTAGACAAATTAGGCAATTGACTAGTGAGCCAATTAACCAACTAGGCAATTGACCAGTGAGCCAATTAACCAACTAGGCAATTGACCAGTGAGCCAATTAACCAACTAGGCAATTGACTAGTGACCCAATTAACCAACTAGGCAATTGACCAGTGAGCCAATTAACCAACTAGGCAATTGACTAGTGAGCCAATTAACCAACTAGGCAATTGACTAGTGACCCAATTAACCAACTAGGCAATTGACCAGTGAGCCAATTAACCAACTAGGCAATTGACTAGTGAGCCAATTAACCAACTAGGCAATTGACTAGTGAGCCAATTAACCAACTTGCCAATTGACTAGTGAGCCAATTAACCAACTAGGCAATTGACCAGTGAGCCAATTAACCAACTAGGCAATTGACTAGTGAGCCAATTAACCAACTAGGCAATTGACTAGTGAGCCAATTAACCAACTAGGCAATTGACCAGTGAGCCAATTAACCAACTAGGCAATTGACTAGTGAGCCAATTAACCAACTAGGCAATTGACCAGTGAGCCAATTAACCAACTAGGCAATTGACCAGTGAGCCAATTAACCAACTAGGCAATTGACCAGTGAGCCAATTAACCAACTAGGCAATTGACCAGTGAGCCAATTAACCAACTAGGCAATTGACTAGTGAGCCAATTAACCAACTAGGCAATTGACCAGTGAGCCAATTAACCAACTAGGCAATTGACCAGTGAGCCAATTAACCAACTAGGCAATTGACTAGTGAGCCAATTAACCAACTAGGCAATTGACCAGTGAGCCAATTAACCAACTAGGCAATTGACCAGTGAGCCAATTAACCAACTAGGCAATTGACTAGTGAGCCAATTAACCAACTAGGCAATTGACTAGTGAGCCAATTAACCAACTAGGCAATTGACTAGTGACCCAATTAACCAACTAGGCAATTGACTAGTGAGCAAATTAACCAACTTGCCAATTGACTAGTGAGCCAATTAACCAACTAGGCAATTGACTAGTGAGCCAATTAACCAACTTGCCAATTGACTAGTGAGCCAATTAACCAACTTGCCAAGTGACTAGTGAGCCAATTAACCAACTAGGCAATTGACTAGTGAGCCAATTAACCAACTAGGCAATTGACTAGTGAGCCAATTAACCAACTAGGCAATTGACTAGTGACCCAATTAACCAACTAGGCAATTGACTAGTGAGCTAATTAACCAACTAGGCAATTGACTAGTGACCCAATTAACCAACTAGGCAATTGACTAGTGACCCAATTAACCAACTAGGCAATTGACTAGTGAGCTAATTAACCAACTAGGCAATTGACTAGTGAGCCAATTAACCAACTAGGCAATTGACTAGTGAGCCAATTAACCAACTTGCCAATTGACTAGTGAGCCAATTAACCAACTAGGCAATTGACTAGTGAGCCAATTAACCAACTTGCCAATTGACTAGTGACCCAATTAACCAACTAGCCAATTGACTGGTGAGCCAATTAACCAACTAGGCAATTGACTAGTGAGCCAATTAACCAACTAGGCAATTGACTAGTGAGCCAATTAACCAACTTGCCAATTGACTGGTGAGCCAATTAACCAACTTGCCAATTGACTAGTGAGCCAATTAACCAACTAGGCAATTGACTAGTGAGCCAATTAACCAACTAGGCAATTGACTAGTGAGCCAATTAACCAACTAGGCAATTGACTAGTGACCCAATTAACCAACTAGGCAATTGACTAGTGAGCTAATTAACCAACTAGGCAATTGACTAGTGACCCAATTAACCAACTAGGCAATTGACTAGTGACCCAATTAACCAACTAGGCAATTGACTAGTGAGCTAATTAACCAACTAGGCAATTGACTAGTGAGCCAATTAACCAACTAGGCAATTGACTAGTGAGCCAATTAACCAACTTGCCAATTGACTAGTGAGTAGTGAGCCAATTATGCAAATTGGCAATTTAAAATAGATAGGCCTAGTCTAGTGTTTTAACTAAATGGTATTTAGGGAAATTATTATTTTTAACAGTGAAATAGGAAAACATGCTGTACATACTACTGATAAGTAGAATATTGAAAAGAAGATCGATCAAGTTGAATTATATAGATCTTAAAAATAACTGAGAGATATTTACAAAAAAATAATTATTCTAATACTAAGAAATACTTGAAAATTTGGGCTAGTAAAAACAGAGTACTTCATACTCAATAAGTAAGACTGCTACTAGTAAGAAGAAAAAACACTGATTTATATTTAGACTTATTTAAAGTATTGTGCTCAAAGGATAATGTATAAAGAATTTGGGTTAAAAAACAATAACTACATTATAATATTGTAACAACTTGACAGCATTAAGTTAGAAGCACTGTAAAAACATTTTGTTCATATGATAAGCTTGAATAAAGATCCCTATCACAATTTCTAGTAACAACAATAAGAGATTTCTAGAAGATAAGACAAGCTATTAACACTTTGATGTCAATTATAAGATATAAGTAATAGCCTTGCTATATAAATTATATAATCTATAATGGATTCTAGTCTTGGTCATTTGTAGTGACTATAAATTTCATGTTTATAGCTAAAAATTGAGACTTTATATATACACTATTTGATATTTTCTAGGCCTATTCAGATATAAGTATATGATATATACATTAGATTTGGTATAAAAATATATTAAAAGTTAAGCCAAACAATGCATACACCAAAAAAGCTTTAGCATATTAGAATGATTAGCAATATGGCAAATATAATCTTGAGATCAGTTCATATTCATATCATTTATACCAATAAATTAAGTAGGATGCAAAGTAAATAAAAAGGAAGAGTTTTCAAGGTAGAGAGATTAAGAAAAAATGCATTTGTGGCATAGGCTTATTTTATGCCTTGTATAGCTACATGCAATTGAGTAATCATAAATAAAAGTCTAAATCTTAAGATTAAAAATTACAACTTTTGTTAATGGCAAAAAATACTACTAAAAAAGTAAGAAAACAAAGGTTTTTTTAACTTCTACTACTATATTTGGCTACTTCTAATAGGGGCTCCTCTTTTTATTTTCTAAAAGAAAAGTGGCCTAGAAATAATTTTGCAGTTTTGAGCTCTATAGAGCTATTGTGTTGGCATACATGTGCAAGCTCCTAAATTTGGTCGGCCGTGCGACTTAGTTTTAACAAAAATGCGATGTAGTTTTTGGCCAAAAATGCGACTTACATGTAAAAAAACCCTATAGCAAAATTAATGCAACTTCGGGTAAACGGCAGGAGTAACTATGACTGTCCTATTAGGCCAAAATGCCTCGTCAGCTACTTAGTACTACTACTTTGGTATTTTTGGGTGGGCATTTTTGCAACTTTCTTGGTTGGCTGCTAAATCAGTCGGCCGGATTGGCCGACTTGGCTGACTGTTATGCATGTATGTGTGTTGGTAAAAGATACAATTTCTAATGGAAAACTTTTTCCCATTGAGATTATGACTTATGGAAGACTTGGAATATTCTTTGAGTTTTTGGCAAGAAGGAATTAACAAACTGTTGGATTGCACTTATATCTAGTGGAATGGCAGCTTTGTAGAGCACACTGAAATTGCTAAAGAAAAGAAATAAAAAAGTATGATTTTTTTCTTTGTAGAGTATGCTTAAACTTGGTTAGTTTTTTTTCATAGACAAAAGTATAACTCTTAATCTTGAGGTATAGACTTTAATTTAAGATTATACAGTTGCATATAGTTATATGAAGCTTAAAATAAAGTTGTTAGTTGCCAATATAGATCAAATTGTGGGGTAAAAATTTTAAGTCTATAAGTTTAGTCAGTAAAAAGTTATTAAAAAATTCTTTACTTTCAAAGCATCCCCAATAAAATGAATTTTAGAAAAATACTAGCAGGAAGACCCGCTTTGCGGGTCCCAAACAGTTTTTCAAGCAAGCACTTTTCTTGATCTTTGACAACCAGCGAGAAGACAGAAAGATCAGCCAGAGACAGCCCTCCAGAAAACAGGCACATGAAGCAGAGACAACCTGGTAGAAAGCAGGTAGCAATTTTACCCGCTCCACAGGTCCAAATCAGTTGATTGTAACTCCTGCCATTAGACAGTTTACAACAGCACCCGTTAGACAGTTTACAATAGCACCCCTTAGACAGTTTACAACAGCACCCCTTAGACAGTTTACAATAGCACCCGTTAGACAGTTTACAACAGCACCCATTAGACAGTTTACATCAGCACCCATTTGACAGTTTACAACAGCACCCATTAGACAGTTTACAACAGCACCCGTTAGACAGTTTACAATAGCACCCCTTAGACAGTTTACAACAGCACCCGTTAGACAGTTTACAATAGCACCCCTTAGACAGTTTACAACAGCACCCCTTAGACAGTTTACAATAGCACCCGTTAGACAGTTTACAACAGCACCCATTAGACAGTTTACATCAGCACCCATTTGACAGTTTACAACAGCACCCATTAGACAGTTTACAATAGCATCCGTTAGACAGTTTACAACAGCACCCCTTATACAGTTTACAACAGCACCTGTTAGACAGTTTACAACAGCACCCATTAGACAGTTTACAATAGCATCCGTTAGACAGTTTACAACAGCACCCCTTATACAGTTTACAACAGCACCCGTTAGACAGTTTACAACAGCACCCGTTAGACAGTTTACAATAGCACCCATTACAAAGTTTACAACAGCACCAATTAGACAGTTACAACAGCACTCGTTTGACAGTTTACTGTTTATATTGTTAAAAAATTGCTTAAAAATACAATTGTGAAAACCAATTTTCAATAGTGAAAACCAACTTTGAATGGTGAAAACCAACTTTGAACAGTTTATAAGTTTCACAGACAGTCATATGAACTGAATAGTAGTTCGGATGAAAAGCAGCTTGTTAAAGTTCTGACTGAATAATCATTTGTGGCACCTTGACCAAATTAAATCATTGGTCAAGAACTCCTGCCATACCCAGTCCCAGTTCCCACTTTATCAAGAGAAATATACGAAATATTTTGCGTGTACAAATTTGAGCTCCCAAACCTAGAGGCCTCGCAATTGATAATTGCATTTGAGCTCAACTCTCTCTCCCTACCCCAGCAGTGTACACAGCTGTCTATTTTCAATTGGCTCCCGGCCAACAATGTACACAGTACATTGTTCAAGCCAATCTTCTTTTTAGTGCTGTGCTTCTGATTTTCAGATTTGAAGCAATAAAATTATATCCCCATGTTCAGCATTTCAAGCTCTTTTAGGCAATATAATTATCTTACTCCAATCTAAAAAACTCGAAGCACAATCAGCAAATGATAGCACTTTTACACTTGAAGGCCTACAAAATAAGTCATTGAATTTCTCTCCCTGACCATTGCCAAAGCTAAATTTTGACGCCGCCCCGCAGCCAGGGCTACACACGCCTTTGCACATTGCCAAGTGAGCCAACAAACCCCCATTCCTTTCTGCACACAAATCAGCCTAGCTAAATGAAATACACTGGAGAGATAGGCCAGATTGCTGATGCAACCTCAATCAAGTCAGCCAAATTGGCAGTTAGTAAGCCTTTTTTTCAACTGACCACAGAAATTCCGTGGCAAAAAAAGTAGTTTTTTGCTAATTAAACATCCTTCGCATTATCAGAAATTTTAGCAAAATCTGCCACATCACTGCTGGAAAATTTGCAAACTAACAGTGCAAGTCCTGTGAAGATTGGTCTTCTGGTTCATTCTAAAATGTGAACTTCACAAACAGACAGACAGATATAATCAACTTTAGTTATATAGATAACTTGTAGGCAGTCATTATTTGCATAGTACTGTATAAATATTGCTAGTGTTATTTATATAATAACTGAAATGAATACCTTATCATAGTTATAATATCAGGGACAACTCAATATTTGTCATTGTATTTTTTACTTTCATAATGAGTTAAAACTAACTAAAGCCAATAGATGGAGTTTAGGCATGATTTATATGTTTTATAGCTTAGCATTTTTATTAGCTCATTATTTACTATAATTAATGCAAAATATAAAGAATATTATCCATTGTCTTTAAAAGGATAGATTTGTGGTCAAACATAATTGGACCATAGCTATAAATACTGCACAGTATATAAAACTAGTCTTTATTTTAGTTACCATGTAAATAATGATAGTATTATTTATACAGTATTGTGCAAATTATGAATATATAACTTATAAGCATTAAAACTAGGCCTTTACATATAGCACAGGAAAAATATTCCAATAGAAATTTCTAGGCTTATACTTATTAACTGTCTAAACTATCTAATTTGTTTCTATCTATAACTTTCTATATAACATAAGTCTAGCCATATTTATAGCTATAAGCTTAGGTATAACAAACCTTTTGATTATTAACTATCCTAGGCCTAAGTTTGGCATAATAATATTGTTTAGTATTAATACAATATTATATTATGACTTGTATCTTATAAAAAATTATAAAAAATTTAATATTAGTAACTTCAAATATATTTTGTGTTATATTATTTGCTTATATTTTTATATAAGAATAAAAAGAGGCCTTCCATACTAAAAAAAGTTAAGTATCAACCTATCCTATAGATAAAAGTATTGAATATGCTTTTTTGATATATAAGTAGGGGCCTAGGGGCCTATTATTGAATATGCTTTTAGTCCTATTGAGATTTTATTATAAAACAAATTGGCTAGTTTATATGGCCTTAGGCCAGGTACCAGTCATTTAGGTGACAAGTCATTTTGGTGATAAGAGGCGCTTCATAATATTAGCTTGTAGTTATTTTGTTAATATTTATACTTCGTACATATATATTTAAAAAATTTTATCAAAAGATTAATATATTTAGGAAAACAAATAAAACTAATTATGTTGTTTTCTTCTTATACACATCATTTTGAATTGCCCCAGAGTTTTTAGATATAAACCATAAACCTCTATAGAGAATCCTCATGAAATGCCGACCGAGAAAAGCAGAAATTGATGCTACATATTTGGATTGAAAAACAATTCAAAAGCCTGCAACTCAATTGTAAATAAACAAAAATTAAATAAAGCAAAACTTAACCCTTTCAAAAAATTATAAAACTTTAGGTTCAATGACAATATCTTTTAATTTAAGATTTGCAGGCTAATTTTCTGTTTAAAAACAGAATGGGCCCTGGCTATCACTTAAAAGGGTATTTTTTGTCACGGAAATGAACTTTGCTTGTCACCAAAAGGACTGTCACCAAAACATCTTGTCACCGAAATGACTGTAATCCCTTAGGCCTATACCCATAGGTTTAAATATAGGCCTAATTTATATGCCTAGGCTTAAGCTTAATTAGTGGCAGATTTAGAGGGGAAAAGCATAGCCTATAGAGATTGCACCCTTGTTGAGTTTTATTTTTTATAAAGAAAACATACATTATATTGTGTATATATTATATACCTATACAAATTATACAATATAAGTTATTAGCAAACCAATGTATAAAAACATTTGACATTTGAAAACATTTATAATCATCTGAAACTACCATCAGTTTTTATGTCCTACAACTTTTTTATATGGTGAACATCACTATTTGAGGTGGTTGCAAACTGAAAGATTGCCATTATTATTAGGGGCCTTCCTTTAATAAATATTTAGATCTTCTTTTAGATCTTTTGACTTTTGGATCCTTATTTAGAATTTAAATGAAAATTAGGCCCCAGTTAAAATAATAATGAAATCCAGATTTTTCAGTGTTAAGTTCTATGTCCTTTGATGCCTAGGCTAGGCCTATCAGTCTAGGCCTATCATCTAGCCCTCGGGCCTATGCATTGCATGACAATGACACCAATGGCACTACTGATACAATAAAGTGTTAATGTCATAAAGCATTTAAAAAATTTTTCATTCAAGCAATAGAAAGGAACAAGGAATTTAAATGTGTCAGTTAGGCCTACTTGTGGGTCACCCTGTTTTACTAAATGTAAAAAGTATTTAGGCTTAATAATAATGTACCTTTCCCTGCCACTGCCAGTCAGTGCAATATTGCTAGCTTAAGCTTTCCTGTCTAGGCAGGAAGTATAAACTAAGTTACTAATGATTTAACAGACTAACACCCAAATAAACGCTAAAGTGAAATCTATAGGCCTAGTCTATACTAGTGTTGCATACATTTATAACCTTCCTTTCTAAGTTTTAATTTCGATACATTAAAACTAATTACCGAATTCACCCACCAAAAATACACCCCCCTAAATGTTGTAAAAAAATATCGATTGAAAAAATACTTAAACTGTCGCGCAGAAGAGCGCAATTCTTGCGCGTCTAATTATACTTATTAATTTGGTCTATGTTTGATGAAAAAAAATTTTTTCTGTTATTATAGGGGGTGTAATATAGGGTGTGTCGAATAACTTCTTTATGCAGCTTGCGCATGCCACTTTATTTTCAGCATACATTCTTTAATAAGTAACTCATCTTGCGCGGGGTTAATTTTCTAAACTGCTGCCTGCGCAAGCTAAAATCACTGGTGAAAATGTGCAAGAATAAACAAAATTGGCGTGAATTTAATTTTATCGCACGTTTCTGTTACCGTATAGTGAAATGGTGTAGCAAAGCACTGAAGGGACCGTAAAAATATATATTGGCTTATATACTGAACTGAAAATGAACCAAAATAGCATTTAAATACTCTAAAGAAGTTTACCTTATTCCCCAAGTGGCCCCAACTCAGGCACGTGGATATGGATAGCCCATAGTGTGGTGTTTTCTTTTTTACAACATCTTGCAAGTATTTGAGGCTACGCTACGAGTATGGCGTGTCAGATGATATTATTTGTAGCTTTAAGAAGTTTAGAAAGGCGCAAACTGTTTCTTGTATATACTTATGCATTCTATAAAATTTGTCATGGACAAAACCTCTTGTATAGGCCTACAATATGGTACGAGCGTAGCCTCATTTGGACATAAAATTTCTATCTCTTAATAATAGTTAAATGTTAAAATTAGACCTGATTTTTATTTAAAATAAGCTATGAAAATGCAATAGAAGCATGTTCATATATAAAATTTGGTAGATCCAAAGTCTTAAATAATGCAACTTTTCAAAGCTAAATATATCTATACAATATATTTGCAAAATGATTTTAGCATTATGTTCCATTTTTTCTGAAATTGATCACATATTTACCAACGAACTATTTTAGTATATGGATTCTTGTAAAATAAAAGGAACTTAATATATATATATGAATCGGGTTGTAATATATATACTCGTATATATACCCTCGTATACAAATGACTCATATATATATAATGTTAATAATTAGGCCTGATATTATACTTACTAAAAAACAAAGTTGCTTTTAATCCTTATTAATTAGTTAAATAGGACAATTAGATATAAACTTTTCAAAACTATAAAAAATTGTCAAAACTTCTTGTTATATTACGCTTAACTTTATGTTTTTTGTTCTTATTTAGCAACTTTTAGCCACTTATTACACAAATTACTAGCTGTTTATTTTATAAATTATCTATTGTCTTTGACTTACTATTCTATAAGAAAACTCTTTTTAAGCTACTGTATAAAGACTTTGAAGGAAAAGTCTTATCTTGTCTTCAATTCTTCAGAAGTACCCATTTAAGTCTTTATATCTGAATTCCCCCTTTAAGTTCCCAATTTACCTATATAACCTTTAAGAGGTAGTCTTGGCTATTGAATTGTCTATATTCTTAAAGAGGTTTTGTATGTACACATGCCAATACGCTCGTACAGCCGACTCCATGGAGCGGCGCTGACTTTTGCCATCCTGACAGCGTATTTGTTTGTTGTTGTTGTTGTTGTATGGAGCAGCCAAGTGCATAGCCTCCGATCATGGGTTGCCGAGGTCCTAGATCTGCTGGATAGTGCCAGAGACCACGAGGCTCACCATCACTGAGCCTTAGCTGTACCAGGTGGCCGCCCTGAAAAAGCTCACTCGTGTTGCATTATTCCTGTTCAGCATGGCTCACGACCTTTGGCTGGAGCTCCTGGTTCTGCTCAGCATAGAACTGCTGAGCAATGAGCAGTTGGCGGCCTGCTCGGAAGTGCCGCCCCTGAGCACCACCCACCGCCAGATCCAACTGGCTATGTAGGCTACTGCATTGCCTTCATAGCCATGGTCAGTGGGACGCTTCTTTGGGCCACTCTAATGCCAAGCAACCCGACAGGACCCTGTGTCAAGGTCAAGCCCGCACCACCACCCTGCAGGCCACACTGATAGAGAACCTACTGAACATCGGCCTGACCCCCTTGACTACCACTGAATGTTTCCCCAGCAACAGCCTGCATGTCTCCGCTAGCAGTGGCCAGCTTCATAAATAATAATAATAATAGTGATAATAATAAAAATAGTGATAATAATAATAGTAATAATAATTATAATAATAATAATAATAATAATAGTAGTAGCAACAACAATAATAATAATAATATGAGTATAGGGTATCTATCGTAGCAGCACCTGGCCTTCAGACCAAAGAGAGACCTTGGTGCCGGATGAAACCTTACATTTTGGACAACGGCCACTGTAATGCTCAACTATGCCTAACTATGCCCAGCCATGCCCAACTATGCCCAGCCATGCCCAACTATGCCCAACTATGCCCAGCCATGCCCAACTATATCTAGCCATGCCCAACTCTGCCCAGCCATGCCCAACTATGCCCAACTATGCCCAGCCATGCCCAACTATGCCCAGCCATGCCCAACTATGCCCAGCCATGCCCAGCCATGCCCAGCCATGCCCAGCCATGCCCAACTATGCCCAGCCATGCCCAGCCATGCCCAGCCATGCCCAACTATGCCCAGCCATGCCCAACTATGCCCAGCCATGCCCAGCCATGCCCAGCTATGTCCAACTATATCTAGCCATGCCCAACTCTGCCCAGCCATGCCCAGCCATGCCCAACTATGCCCAGCCATGCCCAACTATAATTCGAGGCACTGCATCTTCTTATTCCAGGCTTCGCAGCGGGATAAAGACGTACTTGAAGTAATTCAACTACTGAAGGAGTCCATCGACCCAGCAGATTTGACAGATGGAGCTGGTATCAAGAATTCAGAAGCATATCGGAGTATTGTTGAGCAGTTAAGTGTGCAGCATCCCGGCAAATACGATGAAGCCTCGATAAAGACGATCCGATGTGATTTGCAGCAAAACAGAAGGCAGCTGCTTACTGCTGCGTTGTCTATTTTGTCATCTTCGGAAGACCAGAGCGTTGTCCCCGAAAGCACGCCTTCGTCGCCTTCTGAAGCTGAAGTTCAACGTTTTGTCGGGACATTTGGGTGTCTCAAAGAGAAATGGCACGAAGTTAACAATACCATGCAAGAAGTAACTCGGCGAGCGCAGAGAGAGCAATTTAACGGCGTTTTGTTGCGTGAAGTGCAGAACTGCTGGGTGGAGCACTGCAGCCTCTCAATTGCTCGCAGTTCTTTTGATGGCCCTGAGTCTGCTAAGTACTCATTGAAATGCTCGGCGCGACTGGCTGGCGACCCAAAACCGTCTTCGTGTCCTGGGCGATGGAAGTTAAAGGTGAAGGGCTGCGAAGTGCGTCTGGAGCAGACCCATAAGCCATTGCAGCACCCCCTTAGACCTACAAAGGTTCGAGATGCAGGCTTAAAAGCAAGAGCTGATACTGAGGGAGCTGCCGTACTGCAGGCCTCAGTTGCTGCAACAAATGACGATCTGCGCAACATTCCATCGCAAAGGATGCTTCAAGGAATTCGCCAGTACAACAAAGAGAAAAAAAAACTGTGCCCAGACATCCCTGTGCATAACTTTCTGTTGAGCGTCAGCAATTCGCCGAAACTAAAGGCGTACGTGCATTACTTTGAGTTTGCGGGCGATATTTCGCTTACGGCTATTGGAGCATATCACCCGGAGATGGCTGCAGAGGCTCTATCTCTTATGAAACAGTTAAAGATGCCAATCAACCTAGTTATCGACTCGACAGGAGCGTCAGTTTGCAGCTGGCCAGGTGGAATGCCACTGAAGCCAGTATACCATTACGCCTTAGTGATGGCAGCCGAGCAAACTATTGGAATGACCCAAGTTTCTCTATTCGACGTTCTGACTTGTAATCATGATACCGTGCAATTGACTAGCATGTTAGCAAAGTGGCTTCAGAAGATAAAGGAACAAAAAATGGGCCACAGCACTGTGAAAATAGCAAAGATTACGACGGATTTTAACTGGCCGACACTACATGCCCTCATACAGGTCTTCAATGGATTAGGAATTCGCGAATATCTCGATTGGTGCTTTCTGATCGCGCTGCAATCAGAAAATGGACAGAGTGGAATTCCAAAGTTTATGCAAGCAACTTTGCAGCAGGCACGTCGGCGCACCGCTATTGTTCTTGGTAGAAGTCACATCATCAATGAGGTTCGGAATTGGCAAGAAGTGCGCAGCGCAAGTCCTCAGGTAAGGACACTGTACCTTCGGGCGTTTGCGCGGATTGTTGCAAGCACCACTTCAGCGGAAGGCCTAGCCAATCTTCAGAACATGCTGCATGTTCTGCTCGAGCGCGACGCAAGAAGAGCCATGCCGCGAGTCGAAACACTGTTGATTGAGGCGTCTGATGTTGGTGACAACGAGCCCATGCTAGGCGTTGAAATGAACGCTCCGGAAAACATTATGAGTCGGGAAACGATTCGCTCATCGTCCCGCTTTTTTAGTCAGGCACAACAGATCTTCGAGCGAATCAATGCAGCTTGCCGCCAAGCAAGTGAATCGCAGCTGCCGATGATCAATGCGTACCTTAACGAAAAATTGGCGCAGAAGGTCGTCAATTTGTACGCATACTTTCCGCTCTTCAGTGGCCTCATGATTGACTGCCAACGATTCTTTACTGGACAGAGCACAGTGCAAGAATTCCGCAACAGCGAAGGATCTGTGGAAGTGTACCACAGAACTGTCAGAAGAGATGTGATGCATGGCCGATCGCAACCGCTATTGGAATTTATATCACTTTTGGAAGAGCACTCTAGAGGCCGCCTGCAGCATCGGGTGATTACTTCCGCAGCAGTTCACAGCTTCCGACGACGAGAATTGATAGACTTGGATTTCGACGGCGAGAATTCCGAGGAAGACTCCGTTCCTACATGTATGAACAAAAGACAACGTACAATCGAGTCACCTGTGCCAGAAGCAGAGCAAGGTACAGAGTCGGTATTGACACCGATTCAGCACTCGTTTGATGACAGTGCAGTTGAAGCTTCAGAAGCTCTCGTTGTAAACAAAAAAGCGAGCCACAGTACCGCTCCGAAGTACTTTCCAGTGGCCAAGTACTTCCGAAGACATGGGAGAAGAGCTGGTCATCGGAACGTATCAGGAAACGAACAAAGAGGCTGCACGCGAATTGGTACACGTGACGAAAAACGAGAGGGCGACTGTTGTGGTAGAAGCCGTGGTTACAGAGGACGTGGCCGTAGTAGCAGCGGCAGAAGAGGCCGTATTTGTGATGTCCAATTCGATGGTCTTAGCGACGCCCTAGGTGGGGACAGATATGACGGCATAGAAGGCATCCATGACGATCGCGATGCTCAAGACGACGAGCAAGTAGCCGGCCATGTCAATATTTCTGAAGACACCCATGTGGGCGAGGTCGGACATGAAGGCCACGGAAATAATTCTTTGCTTCAAGTGCCTCGGGATCTTTACGACTGCAGCGGCAAGGCACTGGTTGTGCCCGACCTGCAGGCATGTGTCGAGTCGAGCTCATGGATTTCAGAGCTAGGGCTGAGCACAGCTGACAAGTGAGTAAAAGTGTACGTCTGAGCTTCTGAAACAGTGTGTACCAGGGGAAAACCAATCATTAATCGTTTTTATCTAGTGGCGGATTCAGGAGTTTTTTTGGATGTGGCGTGTTGCCTCTTACCAATAAAGAAAGGGGCGGGAGTTTTAACGACAAATAATGTCATGTAATGTAAATGTATTTGTATTCTTCCTCTTTCGACTTATATATATATATATAAGGACGCAAAGATTATGTTGGCGTCTTGCGCGCACGCGCTCGCAGAAGAGACGAGAAGAACAGTTTGTGACAGATTGTGGGGTCAGGTTAATGGCTTGCAGGTCAGACTCTAGCGTGGCGGTCAGCGTGGCGGTCCGGCCTTGGCCCCATCGGAGACGCTCGGTTGGCTGATGTAGCACGGTGAGCGCCAGCGGGTTTTGCTCCCCTCTGCCGTAGCTGCGGAGGCAGTGGCCGACGAGCATTAGCCGGCACCGCTGGAGGGTGGTACCCTCCCTCCAGCGGTGGTACCCTCCCTACCAAATTTGCATTTTGGTAGCCGCGCTTCTCCTAAATTCACCCTGCTGTATTCCATTGGAGCTCAAATTGCTCTCACATACCGAAGAAAAAATGAACCAGGGTAAAAAATTCCTTAATCGATCTCAACTCCCGTCTCGTCTGTGTGTAATTTTAGCACTAAGTATCGATATTAGGCTAAGCCCTTTTTACTTTCTTTTGTCCGCTACTGTGGATGTGAAATAGAATGCTTTGATGTTTTATGTATAGATACGAGTATACGAAAACACAGATTGCTATGTCGCCTACTCGTAATGTTTCAGAGCAAGCATTGAAGCGACGCACGGCCAGCTCACTGGTGAAGTATTGACCGCGGTATTCGTGCTTTTACGCACAGCAACTCCCGACATTGCTGGGCTAGCTAACCCAGCTATTCTTCATCACAAGGATGTACACGTTGAAGAAGGTAACTTCTATCATAGCGATTTCTACGATACAAGATTTTGCAATTGATTACCACTTGTTGCGCGAAATTTTGTCATACGCTCGTACATCATGATTTTAAAGCTTGTTCAAATGACTTCTGCCATCAATCGCTTTGTACAGCAATTATTCGGACTACATTTAGACATCGCATACATGTATTTTCCCTAGGAAAGAAGTTCATTCAGGCTGTTCACGACATTCAACGCGGTCACTGGTTCCTGATGTCCAACTTGACTCAATCGCTAGTTATCTACGACTCGAACCCCCCATCCCAGGAGTTGGATGATGACGTAGTCCGCCAAATCGCAGCTTTTGTGGCGGACAGAAAAGCGACATTAAGGCTGGATTTTGCGAACGTCGCCCGACAGAAGCGGGCACTGGACTGCGGGCTCTACACGATCGCCTTCGCAGTGTCGCTAGCCAACAACATCGATCCGATGATGTGCAATTTCGCCGCGGAGCAAATGCGACCACACTTACTGGAGTGTTTAGAGCAAAGGAAGATGCGCCCCTTCCCGGTTACCAGTTGGCGAAGCTTCAGACGCAGCGTTATTTTTTCCCTTCAGTTTAAGCTTTTCTGCCGATGCCGCGCACCTTACTTTCGTGGCGAGTTCATGGTTCAATGTGATGGCTGCGAAGAGTGGTACCATCCTTCGTGCATTTCCATGAGCCACTCTGATGTCCAGCGTGCTTCCCAAAGGAAGCAACTATTCTTTTGTCCCAACTGCTTGTAAGCTTTCCTTAATCGAGTAACAAAACGCAAATGTTACTTCAACTGACTTGCATTAATTCATGAGAGAAGTGATGGGGTGTGAAAAATGAGGTGTTTAGTTACCCTTAGGCGAAATAAGCAGGCAATTAGGCGACTTCACTATTGAGTAAAATACAGCAAGGTACGGTACACAATTGGCTCAGTTCTCTAATCAAGCAATGGGAAATAAGCAAACCCAGGATAAGCAAAGGCAATTAGAGCACAAATCAGTACAGGAACTCACCGGCAGCTGCACAGAGAGATACAGAGAGAGAGAGAGAGAGAGAGAGAGAGAGAGAGAAGCGGCGATGCGAATGAGGAGGGGACAGCGCAAGAAAATATGATAAGAAGATGAGAAACGAGAAATATATGATAAATGGGATGGGGCGCATGAGAATGAGAAATGGGGAGGCAGGCGTGGTGCACAAAAAGAGGGCTCCGGAAAGGCAATTGAGGCTGAGTGGGAGACGGAACAGAGATAGCACCCAGGGGTCAGAGTGGATCGGGGATATTTCGAAAAATTTCCCCACATGATCCCACGACCAAAACGTTTTTACAACAAAAGCTAGTATTTGAAAAGTATCAATACCAAAACAAGGAGAATTTCAATTATATTGCATATTTTACACTGTTTCTTGTTATCGCAAACTAGCCTGGAGTCTGTTCAGCTCGTCAAACTTTTTTACAAAGTAATTTACGCTCGTATATTTGCTTTTGGCAAAAAGATGGATTAGCGACAATTGATGTGAACATAGGTTGATCATAACAAAAACGACATTCTTCTTTTTTGAAAAATAACAAAATTTGTACGGCATTTTTGCCCATTTGGTGCTCTTGTTTTATTAGGATGATTTTTCCATTTTTCTCTGCTGGACGCCTATACGAGTAATCTTAGTTTATTCGAAAATCATTTTTCTGCGCGCCGTTGTCACTCGTCACCTTTTTGAAGAATAAATACGAGTATGTCCAAAAACTCCTGTGCACAGCGAATCGATGCGTGAATTCGTTTAAGTCTACACAACAAAAAAGTTATTTTAGCAGTCTAGCTTAAGTAAAATATTCTGGTAAAACTTAATAAACTGTCTCTTCCGTTTATGGAGCGCGGCCCTCTGCGCAAAATTATTCTTTATCTGAAGCTACTTCTGAATTTTACTGTTTTTTTCTGGGATAAACATAAAACATAATGTACACAACGGATTGATCCGATTGGAAGAATTACGAGATTCCAAGCGAATGTGACAACATACTAGCTTGAGAGTTGAGTATGCATGGATTAGGATGACAAAAACGGATCATTAACTCATGAGTCAACATGCCTATCCGTAAATTGCACACGCTATCGGAAGATAATGTAGCCTAATGTGACCAGAAAAGCTAGTTCTAGAAGAATAAACAGCTACGTGACCTGCTGATGGCGCCGGTTGCTGCGGCGGAGTTCCATCGCATAGAAACCTGTGTCTTGCTTCAAGCACTTTTGTAGTATCGGGTGACGCTCCATTTGTTGGCTCTTGCGTCTGATGCGTTTCACCCGGCCAACATATGCTGCTGACGCCCTCAGCGACGAGACTCCACATTGATTGGCGTTACAAAAGATGATCGATCAGCACATTAGTGGTTGTCAGCGCCAACCACTAATGTCTATAAATCAACTGACGCATTTACCGATTCTCCAGGTTCCACAGATTCCGTGTCCGAAGAGCCGGCGGAGGATATTGCATCCGAAGCAATTTCTGCAGCTACAGCGTTAAGCAATTCAGGCTCTCCACGGCTGTGTAGTACAGAAATGGCCTGCGTGGCTACCAACATCAGGTGTGTAGAGGGCATGTCAGAGCATCGCAGAACATCTTCAAAACCGACCTGAGCTACATGTTCATCTTGAACAATGCCTATCTGCTCAGCGATGATAAATCGCATAAACCGTACACCAGCCTCGAAGTGCTGCTGTTTTACACTGCGTGTGTTGGGAATGCCATGCGTAAACAGTACCCAAGCACAGCCATGTGAGTGGCCTACAAAGGCCAACCTTCCCCTCAACGTCGTTGCCTTAGGTGAAACAGAATTGGCCTCCCGTGTCTTAATGCTCACTTTCAAGCCTCAAAAGCAGGGGCATAACTGTCGGCCAAAGACGCTAGCTGGGTAGCCTCATGATATTCCAGCCGCAAAGCCACTTCTGCATGCGGACAATTGACCTCTCGCCCAATCTTAAACGTCGGCGACTTCAACGCAACAGTGTGCCACTGCAAAGTAGAAAACGTCATTCAATTAAATGACGAGCATAAGGAATGAATAATTCAGTAGACAAAAGTACCTCTTAAAGAGGTATTGATAATTGAATATCGAAAGTGTACCTCTTAAAGGGGTACGGACAATTCGATAGCCAAATATACCTTTTAAAGAGGTATTGATAATTAAATATTCAAATGTACCTCTTGAAGGGGTAGTGATAATTCAATAGCTAAGAGTACCCCTTGAAAGGCTATGAATGCAAAGACAAAAGTATCTCTTGAAGGGGTACCAATAGTTCTAGAAGCCAAAAGTCCGTCTTAAAGGGGGGCATGAATATTTACCTTGAAGTTGAATAGACGAAAGGGTGGAGATATTTCAATAGACAAAAGTGACCCTTTAAATGGGTATGGATAATTTAATAGCTAAAAGTTTAACGGGGTATAGATAATTAAAAAGCCAAGAGTATCTCATTTTTATGAATAATTACTCAAGTGTACCTCTTAAAAAGGTATAGGTCAAATACCTCCTAACTAGGCTTTTACCTAGTCTCTTAAATATATCCCCATTCTGACACAAAGTTTTACTTAGTCTTTTGCATTTGTAAGGATATTATATTTTATCCTATCATTGATCACAAAATGTTGTTATAGAGACATTATTTCTCTGTTTCTAATAAATGTGTTGATCACTATCAATATCAATAGTCATAGGGTCTCTTCAATCAGCAGCACCCCTTCAAGAGGTGTCAGCATCTCTTCAATCAGTACCAATGCCCCTTCAAGAGGTGTCAGCATCTCTTCAATCAGCATCCCTTCAAGAGGTGTTAGCATCTCTTTAATCAGCATCCCTTCAAGAGATGCTAGCAAATCTGTATTATTACTCTAGATATGAGATTAATTATACCTAACTAAAATTTGCAAAATAAAAAGTTTTTGTATATGTACACATTTAACTGAACCCTCTTTCAATTGGAAGTTAGCAAGAGAGTTGGTAAATGAATTCAATAATAATTAACATTGTTAAGTTATTGATCAACTTAAAAGAGTTTCAGTAGACAATAGTAAAAGCCTACTAATACAATAGAAAGACTGCTAATGTAATATACTTCAACACATATATATTATAAATAATTAGACATAATACTAAGCAATATCAATTATATATAAGTGAAAAAAGAAAGGCAATGTTAATATTAAAATTAAAAAGATTTTAAAAAGGAGCTATCTAACAAGCCAAATAGCCTATTTTTAGGCCTAACCTGTTTCAAACTTGGCTCAACCTTTTTCTAAACTTGTTAATCTAATAAATTTAGAAATCTTAGTAAATTTTCAAAAGAGTAAAGTAGAAACAAATTATATCATATATACAAATATACATGGAATACCAAAGAGATGAAAGTGAAACAAGGTAGATCTTAGGAATACAATAAATACTAAGAAGGCTTTTTTGACTCTCTAATCTTGGGAATTGCCTGATAACTAGATAGTTGAATTTGAATGGCTCTTCTTATAAATTTCTTAGCAGTTAATCTAAGAAATACATATAAAAATTCTAGGTCAATAGTAGACCTAGAAGGTACATACTAAGAATGTTATTAGTATATAGTAAGATTTATAGTACTAAAATATTTTGCAAATATATTGTATAGATATATTTAGCTTTGAAAAGTTGCATTATTTAAGACTTTGGATCTACCAAATTTTATATATGAACATGCTTCTATTGCATTTTCATAGCTTATTTTAAATAAAAATCAGGTCTAATTTTAACATTTAACTATTATTAAGAGATAGAAATTTTATGTCCAAATGAGGCTACGCTCGTACCATATTGTAGGCCTATACAAGAGGTTTTGTCCATGACAAATTTTATAGAATGCATAAGTATATACAAGAAACAGTTTGCGCCTTTCTAAACTTCTTAAAGCTACAAATAATATCATCTGACACGCCATACTCGTAGCGTAGCCTCAAATACTTGCAAGATGTTGTAAAAAAGAAAACACCACACTATGGGCTATCCATATCCACGTGCCTGAGTTGGGGCCACTTGGGGGAATAAGGTAAACTTCTTTAGAGTATTTAAATGCTATTTTGGTTCATTTTCAGTTCAGTATATAAGCCAATATATATTTTTACGGTCCCTTCAGTGCTTTGCTACACCATTTCACTATACGGTAACAGAAACGTGCGATAAAATTAAATTCACGCCAATTTTGTTTATTCTTGCACATTTTCACCAGTGATTTTAGCTTGCGCAGGCAGCAGTTTAGAAAATTAACCCCCGCGCAAGATGAGTTACTTATTAAAGAATGTATGCTGAAAATAAAGTGGCATGCGCAAGCTGCATAAAGAAGTTATTCGACACACCCTATATTACACCCCCTATAATAACAGAAAAAATTTTTTTTCATCAAACATAGACCAAATTAATAAGTATAATTAGACGCGCAAGAATTGCGCTCTTCTGCGCGACAGTTTAAGTATTTTTTCAATCGATATTTTTTTACAACATTTAGGGGGGTGTATTTTTGGTGGGTGAATTCCGTACTTAGTTACATTAAAAAAGAAATCCTCACTTATTTGAAGCAGTTTAAATTCACGCTGTTTTATCTATAACGATCATTCTACGAAATATCGTGACTAAATTCTTAGACTAAAACTAGATTTTAGTATATAGGATATATATTTATATTTATATACTTATATTCTAGACTAAATAGACTAAATTATTGCTTTATTTGTCGACAAATTCATACTTTGTTTGTGAAATAAATTCGGATGGAATATCGTGATCAAAGAAAGCTTTCTTAGTTATTTCTGCTCCCTTGCTTGATTTATTGAGCCGAGCCTTCTAACCTAGCCTTTTCGACAGCTCAGAATTACATTTACGATGTCCTCCCAAGGTTTCTCCCATGTTTCTCCATGTTTCTTTAGGTTTCTCCAGGTTTCTCCAAGTACTCTAAATTTCTATAAAGTTAATTCTCCAGGTTTATCTTTGACGTTCTCCAAGTTCTCCAGGTTTCTCCAATTGTTTCTTTAAGTTTCTTAAGGTGTTTCTCCAGTTCCCTTCAAGTTTCTCCAGGTTTCTCCCAGTATCTCCACCACAGGTATCTCCAGTTATTTCAATTCCATGGTTTTTCCAGGTTTCTCTTTTCAGGTGCATGGGCATCACTATAGCTGCATGCAGTCGATCTCCTCAGCAGCAGGTGGGCGATCGCAGTCTCTTCAGGTGGAGGTGCAGTGCCACTTATACTGTCTCTTTAGGTGGGTGTCACTGCACGTCTCTTGAGGTAGACTGAGGTAGTCTGCTGATGTCGATATCAGCGGTGTCGGAAAATATTTTAAAGTGGGGGTGGCTATATACTATTGGTGGGAGGAGGGCGCACATTGCACATGATTTTTTATCTAAGGGTACCCTAACTCTTGCTGTTATGTCAGTTTGCGACACTAATTGTGACAACCAGGCCAATATTCAATTCTGTGTTGGAAGTGGCCAAAATTCAGAAAAATGTTCGAATTTTCAACTAATCCAAACATTGCGCAACTGCACTGCACTATCAATTTATTTAGTAAATATCTCAAATGAATGAAATTTGCCAGGGCAAGACCAGTAATTTTCTGGATCTCTTGGCTGCTTCCTTCAGTTCCTCTTGGCGCCGTCTCTATTCTTTTATCTGACGGCATTTTAGTGCTTTTAGTTGCAGCGCCAGAAGCGGTTTAAGTCTTAGGATTGCGGCGGACTCGGAATCCCGATCAGAGATGCCAAAGTAAAGGGGCTGAATACGAGCTACGAAAAAACAGGGGTTGGCGAACTCCGGCCTGAGGGCCAAATGTTGCCTGCAAAGCCTCTCTATCCGGCCCTTGGGTCCTTTGAATCTTCAGAATAGCAATCCGGCCCGCTTGATGTTTGTCTCTTCTCAGCTCTCTTCCCTCATCTTTCTCTTCTCATATTCTCCTGTCCTCTCCTCTCCTCTCCTCTCTCCTTTCCTCTCATCTCCTCACCTCTCTTCACCTCTAGCTCTCTTCTCATCTCCTCACCTCTCTCCTCTCCTTTCCTATCCTCTTCTCTCCTCTCTCCTTTCCTCTCCTCTCCTCTCTCCTCTCCTCTCATTTCCTCACCTCTCTCCTCTTCTCTCATCTCCTCACCTCTCTCCTCTCATCTCCTCTCCTCTCCTCTCATCTCCTCACCTCTCTCCTCTCCTCTCCTCTCATCTCCTCACCTCTCTCCTCTCCTCTCCTCTCATATCCTCACCTCTCTCCTCTCCTCTCCTCTTCCTCTCTGCTTTCCTCTCATCTCCTCACCTCTCCTCACTTCTTTCCTCTCCTCACCTCCCTCTTCTCCTTTCGTATCATTTCCTCTCCTCTCATTTCACCTCTCTCCTCTCCTTATTTCCCCTCTCTTATATTTCGACTCTCCTGTCCTCATTCATCTCCCCTCTCCTCTCTCTCCTCTCGTATTTTATCTCTCTTCTCGTCTACTCTCTTCTCCTTTATTCCTTCGCCTCTCCTTTCTCCTGCGCTCGTATTTCTCTTCTCTATTCCCTATCCTCTCTCCCTATAGCCCGCAGCCATCAGGGACTCCCGGGCGCGCGTTTCGCTTAGGGGGCCCATCGAAGCGGACCCAGAAGGGCAGTCATGCGCTGTTCTCAATCTGGCCCTTGAGGTAAAAATTTTGCTGACCCCTGCACTAAAAGCACTAGGCTTAGGCACATTAGATGAAAACTGTAATGGAATGGGATTGAGAACAACATGAACTATTATATCAGCTGGTACCCTTAGCTTCCAAGACTCAGAAAAGCCAAAGCCGAAAACCGGCCGACACTGGCTTGAAATTCAAAAAGGGCACTTGCAAGATCATGCTAAAAAGTGGGGGGGGGCACCAGCACCCCATCCCCCCTCCGCGGTTCCGACACCCCTGATGTCGATCGTCTATACATGTAACTCGACTGAACTACATGTATGTATAGCATTCAGTCTGATGCAGCACACGGGACGCACGCTGAACTGCTGCTGAAGGCATTCTGATCGAGCATGTACAAGAAGATTAGCTGCTAGTTATAGGTCTTTTAAAAGATGCCACCAAATTAAGTTTTTTAATCATAAAGTATACCCGTTTTATTGTTAAATGCTTTCTGACGAGTGAAACGGTGATTTGTTAAAAAAAAGTTGCATATATCTTGAGGTGGTTGCTTAAAGCAGTATAGAGATTTTTAAAGTAAAAAAATAAAAATCTTATTTTATTATGTTTTAATGTGTTACACACCGTATCTGAGCCATTATATTTTCACAACCGTGCAAGTAGTGCTGACACCTGACCTGTCATCGCGGCTGGATCACCTCGGTTGGCTCGGACGGTCGCACCTCGGCTGCGGCAGCAAAGCTCAGCACACCAGGGACACGCAGAGGTCGGCGCAGCGCCCAAAGTCGCACTGAGTGGCGGCACGAGCTCAACTGGCGAGGGCGAATCCGTGGCGTGGCCAGGCGCCTGTTTCTATTCCAACTATAGATCCACCGGGTGGCGCCGGGGACCACGAGGCCAACCTCCATCTGGCCCCAGCGGTACCAGGTGGCCGCCTCAGACTCGGCACGATGAATCGCCGAACTCTGAAGGCCCCTTGGCGTCGCATCATTCTCGTCCAGTTGGCCCACGACCTTCAGCTGGACCCCATCACGCTACAGGAGGTTTCTATCGTGGCTGAGCCTGGGCTACACTCTGAGGACCTGGGAGCCGGCTGGAGCCTCCTGTACACGTCGGCAGACGACCGCGGCCGGGGCGGTGTCGGCGTGCTGATCGGACGGCACCTTCGGCAGAGCGTGCACTGCGCTTCGCTGTCCCCGCGTCTGATGCGGGTCGACCTGCGCCTGCGCGCCCGCTGCATCCGGCTGTTCTGCGCGTATGCACCCATCGCTGCTCACCTCACGAGGAGGCTCGTGCCTTCTTCGACTTCCGGGCTGGGCAGCTGGAAGAGGTGCCAAACCGCGATATGCTGGCAGTGCTCGGAGACCTTAACGCAGTTCCGCGGAGGTACGAGCGCTCGCCCTTTGTCGCGGGATGCGAGAACGCCAACACCGATGTGCTGGAGGATCTGCTTGACCGGTTGGACCTGGTGTCCGCGAATACCCAGTTCCGCAAGCCCCCCTGCCTGCCTGGTCACCTACGCGGGCTGCAAGAGAAGGCGATGGAACGCACGCGGGTAGAACGCCACAAGGGGACTGGCGCAACTCGATCATGCACTGGTTCGCGCACTCGCGAGCGCCGCCGCATCACCAACTGCGACACCGTGGGCTCCACTGGCTCTCTGGTCAGACCATCGACTTCTGCTCTGCGACTTGCGGTTCCACGACCAGCTCTACCGACCGCCAAAGCAGCGGCCACCGCGCTACTATCGTGCACTGTTGGACACCTACTTGAAGTGTCAATTTGCGGGCGCCTTCGTCGGCGCGCTTAGAGACCAGCGGGAGGCGGAGTATTCCGACATCAGCACCTCCGCTAGAGCCGCTGCAGAGCGCAGAAATCGCTGCCTGTCTGGCAGAGCGACCCGACCATCAGGCAGGCGCGGTTCAACATCGAGCGACTCCGCAGAAACCGGCGGCCCACGGGCGACGCTGAATACGCTTTGAGCGCCTTCTAGACGAGCGGCAGCAGGCCGCTGTCGACGACTCCGTTCGGACCATCACTGCAGCCGGCCCCGACGTGAAGAGCCGCGCAGTGTGGACGGCCGTCCTGACTCTGACGGGGTGTAGAAAGCGTGTGGTGCTGAACCTGGCCGGCGACACCCCGGAGGAGCGCAGGAACGAATTGCGCGACTTCTTCGCCGGCATCGTGAACGCGCCCGCGTCACCGCTGCCTGCCAGTTTTGCGCTCCCACTGGATACGCCGCTCCCAGCTGAGGAGGACTTCTGCACCAGCCCAGTCACCACAGAGGACGTTGTGCTGTTTTCTCGGAAATTACCAGGCGGCAAGGCGCTAGGCGCCGACGAAGTGCCGGTCAAGGCGCTGCGGCTTTGCTGTGTGGCCTCTCAGCTGACAAGCGCCATGAACCGCGTGCTCGCCGGCGCTCCTGCGTCCACCGCGTAGACCGTTGCGCACATCGGGCCGATACCAAAGAGGGCAGAGACAACGCGGAAAGAAGACCACCGCGGGATCTCGCTGATGTCCGTCGGTCTGGTTGTCAACACGCTAAAGACCGAGGTGCTGACTGAGCCGGCCAACATCTCAGCGGCCTAGATGGGCAGACGACCAGGTTCGCACGCTGCTAGCGGTTCGCCCACCTCGGCGGTCTAGTGCCCGACGTGGCCTCCGACGGCGCAGAGGATTTGCCTGGGCGGCCTTCCGTTTGATCCGAACCGTCTTCCAGTCCGAAGCGCTGCCCGACCGCCAGAGGGCTCGGCTGTGGCAGGCGGTGGTCGAAACCGTCCTGCTATGCAACGCCGAGACGTAGACGTTGACAGCTACGCTGGAGCGGTAGCTGGACTCAGGGCTGCTCCGTGCGGCCTTTCGAGCTTACGAGAGACCGAGGCGCTGTACGATCGGGCCAAGCTGCAGCGCCTGTCCCTCATCCTGCGCTGGCGGCGACTTCACGTGATCCGGGCCGAGGGCTATTACCTCCAACCTGTTCAGGACGTCCTGCTGCTCACCTTGCAGGGCCCGTTCAGGCGGGGTCTGGCCCGAACCCGTCGATAGGTGGACTGCCTTCTTTGCGACGCTGGGGCGCCCGACTCAGCTAACGGGGCGGACTTCGTCCGCTCTCAGGCTTTGCGGCGCGCCATCTGACGCGCCCTGCTCTAATTGTGACTTTGCATGCGGGGCTGCGTACTTTGTTGTTGTTGTTGTTGTTGTTGTTGTTGTTGTTCTACACCGTACACGTGTTCATGTACATATCGCATGCTCTACATACATGTAAATTGATGTAAAGTACATAGAAATGTCACCGTAGATGTTAATGTGTAATAAGATGTACATGCAGCTGTACATGTGTTGAACTCTATTGAACTCTACATTCTTGTGAATCTAGGGGATATCGCTGGCAAATGGCTAGCTGTCTGACAAGGGGCTGGCTGGTAAATGTCTGGCTGGATAAAGGCTGGTAAATGTCTGGCTGGAAAAAGGCTGGTAAATGTCTGGCTGGAAAAAGGCTGGTAAATGTCTGGCTGGAAAATGGCTGGTAAATGTCTGGCTGGAAAAAGGCTGGTAAATGTCTGGCTGGAAAAAGGCTGGTAAATGTCTGGCTAGAAAAAGGCTGGTAAATGTCTGGCTAGAAAAAGGCTGGTAAATGTCTGGCTGGAAAAAGGCTGGTAAATGTCTGGCTGGAAAAAGGCTGGTAAATGTCTGGCTAGAAAAAGGCTGGTAAATGTCTGGCTAGAAAAAGGCTGGTAAATGTCTGGCTGGATAAAGCTGTTAAATGTCTGGCTAGAAAAAGGCTGGTAAATGTCTGGCTGGAAAGCTAGAGTATCCTGCGAGCTAGAGAAATTTGAAGACCTCAAAAATTGGAGTTTTGTTGCCTTCAAAATTATTGGCTGGAAATAAGGTCTCATAAATTTTTATTGACTCTGCAAAAGTATTATATAGTAGCGCCATGCTCAATTGCTGTCTCTATTTTGCATCTCATACGCATAAAACTTCATGCAACACAATGCAAAGAACGCTACCATTTGGCAATTACCGACTGTGGGGTGCTGGGCAGCCCCAGCAACACGCCCCTGTCACCGTGTCGGGAGTTGCATCATCAGTCGCAAACACCGCGTATTCGGTAATCGACAATCGGGCCAGACTTCGAGCTCGGGTGGTGCAACGCATTCTTCTGGTTGTGCTGGGACCTCGCGGAGTTGGCAAGACAACTCTAGTTGAACAATTCGTCAACTACGCATCACCCGAGGTGTACACTTCAACAGTTCGTCCAAATATTCATTATCCAACGATTGTAGTGAATGAGAGAGCATTCGACACCTGCTTGGTTGATTGTCCGCCCATTGACGACTTTCCAGTCGATAGGTCCAACGAATTCTCAAGCCAACTGAGCGGCTTCGGCTTGTGCTCAGCCAACGCATACCTGCTGGTGTTCGACCTCAACGACGAGTCGAGCTTCCACAAGGCCCGGCGAATTCGTTTTCAAATGCTGGAACGCGGCATATCGGCTCCAGTATTGGTGCTTGGCAACAAGGTCGACTTGATCCTTGCTGACGGAGGCGAACTGCAGGGTCGCAACGGATCGCCCGGCTACGCCGTCCGCAAGCGCTGGAAATGTCACTACGCCGATTGTTCGGCCAAGTTTAATTGGCGAGTCTGGAACGCTTTTAGAGAATTGTTTCGAGCGATGGAGCTGTGAGAGGCTGTGCACTTGGGCACGGCGGCCAGAATGCAAGCGGCCCTGCGAGAGACTGTGTGCAGCGTTCTGCAGTGCAAGATATACCAACGCTGTTGAGGTTAACACAAGTCCTTTTTTGGCCGAATGCGTTCAACTGTCCGCATTGGTTGATTTTTCCGAACGGCTCTTTGATTGATTATTTTGTATCCGAATA